>PVJX010014279.1:0-37878 GCA_004027295.1 Dolichotis patagonum
TATTTATACTGTCAATATTAACAGAACAGTGGAGTCAACAAAACTGATACCATATTTATTAACAGGACACGCTCAACAGATGTAGGGCTGTGGCCTGATGACTTGCTGATGACGCCAGAGATACCTTCTAAAGCAAGACAAAGATTCTAGCTGTATTCAAACTGACTTCTCATTAAAGAAAATCAAAGAAACAGTGATGCTATACTCATTTCTGAAGGAATAAGATCCCCAAACAGAAGCGTAAAATCACTGTTCTCTACTCAACAAAAATAATTACACAAGATCACAGAAGTACAAGACACACAGGAAAGGCTGAGGAAATACTCTAGCTCCAATTCAATGTGTGAAAAGGAATATAATGTTCCAAGTGCTCCAAATGTTGCACACAGTGAAGATAATAACAATATGCATAAAGTAACATGTCTGCTTTTATCTGTGACAAAATGCCTGAGAAAATCAAGTTATACGGAAGGAAGAATTCTGTGGCCCACACCATCAGTCCCGGGTTGCCTGGCCCCATTGCTCCAGCCAGTATCAGCACAGCACAGCATGGCGGGCACACGTGGCAGAAGAGGCTGCTCACCTCCTGCTCGTGAAGGATGCAAGACAGGGTGAGGAGTGACCAGGGTCCTAAGGTGCCCTCAACAGCTCAAGCCCCAGTGACCTACCTTCCTCCACTAGGCTCCACTGAGCCACAGCATTTCGCATCCAAACTACAGCAGCAGATAACAATGGCAAAAGAACATTAAGAAACTATTAATTAAACAGAGGAACCATTAACCCTGCCAGTGGACTGCAGCCCACTATGGCGCTCTTGATGATAAAAATCATGTCTGGCTGAAGGCCAGACAGTGGAGCATGCCTACAATTCTAGTACTCAGGAGGCTGAGGCAGGAGGATCACCATCAGTTTGACCATCAGTTTGAGGTCAGCCTGGGCTACATAAGGGAGTTCGAGGTAGCCTGGGCTACATAAGGGAGTTCGAGGTAGCCTGTACTACACAGTGAGACCCTGTTTCAAAGGAGAAAACAAAAAAGGAAAGATAAAACATTATAACTACCCAGCATACTGAGATAATACAGAATAGAATGCAAAAAAAAAGGAGCAAAAATTACAATTTTGTGCAGCTAAATTGGCATTGCAGGAGATCAAATCATTAAGTAGATAACATAGCCAGGAAACTACTAATATGCTGAGGAAAAAAAGTGAAAATGATGAAAGATTATTTAAAAATGGAAAACTAAGAATCAATTCTTGAAGAAAACGTAAGACTCAATGGAAGCAACAATCATAAATATAACTAAAAAAAAGAAAAACCTTTCTTTGATTAAAAAAAAATTCTAAAGCTTCAAATTGAAAGGCACATGGTCCAGGCATAATGAATTTGCAAACTTAAACATTTTCAGCATAAGATGGAGGCAAAAAAAGAAGCAAGTCCTCTACAAGAGAATGAAAACCAGATTTACTTTAGATGTCACAGTAAAAAATCCCAGGTGACAAAGGAACATCGTTCACAGGACAGGCTTGAGATCCAAAACGTATCAACACACTGCGCGACCTAACACCTTCATTTCAGCAGAACCCTTTCTTTTTGTTTCAAAACAGGCTCTTGTTGTGTAGCTGACAGTTTAGTCTGGCCTCAAACTTGTGACCTTGCTATACTCGGCCTCCCAAATGCTACAACTAAAGGCACAAGCCACTAGGCCCAGCCTCAGCAGGATAGTGCACAGAAATTGATTCAGTTGTTCCTAAAATTTATTTGGAAATGTAAAGTAGAACAATCAAAACAATTCAGAAAGAAAAAAGAAGAGGGCCTAGCCCTATCTCTAAACTTAAGAGATCAATGGAAGTAAGAATCCAGTCATCAATCCTTACATTTAAGGTCAATTAATTTTTTTTTGTTTTGTTTTTTGGTCAAAAGAGATAGGATTTCACTATGCAGGTCAGGCTGGACTTGAACTCACTTTGTATTCCAGGCTGGCCTCGAACTCACAGCGATCCTCCTGCCTCAGCCTTTCGAGTGCTAGGATTACAGGCTAACAGGCATGCATCAGCACACCCGGCAAGGTCGATTCATTTTAACAAATACACCAAGGCAGGTCGGAAGGGAAAGGATGCACTATCTACCTGCTCCACCCCAATTTAGAACCCTCTATGACGCACAGAAAAATAATGCAAAATGACCATACACACAGCTTTTGAAGAAGACTCAAAACCCAAACTGTAGCACTATCCCTATATATTTTTCTTCCATTTTTCCATTATCCTCACCCACAGACTACATCTAACCTGACAGTTCTGGCCCATTCCACTCAGTTCTCTGCTACTAATGAAAAAGTGCTCATTGTGCACTAGAACTTTAAGTACTAGTTTTTCAAGCACTCTTTGGTCATTGGAACCCTCAGCCAAGAGTCACTACTTTAAAAGATCACTTATAAATTCCTCAGGGAAGGGAAAAAGTCTGGAGGAGAACCAGTCAGCAGCTCCCAAGATCCGGTCATGGTGGAACTTAGGTGTCTGAACAAGAAAGCAATTCACCCGCCCTCTTGGTAAGAGCCCCTGGCTCGAGAACCATTCAGTGGCTCCCTTGAGCCTACAGGCATGCAGGCTGAGAATCAAACACCCCAACCCTCCCCTCACCCTGTTAGCAACTGGGGGCAGAGGTCTGAGCATCTCTTGGGAGGATGACCGTAGGCAATATAACAAATATGGGGGATTTCCTTCTATCTTCTGTTTGAAGGCAAATGTTGTTTTCACTGTTTTGTTATGATTAATTGTTTTGCTCTATTCAATATTCTCTTTTGATTGGTTTTATAATGCTCTGTTTTTGGTTTGATTTCGATACACCTAACTGACTGAACAACTATTGTGAAGATAGCGAGATATACTATGGTACCTATTACTGTTATCCCAGTATCCTGCTCTGAAGTTCTGTACCAATTTCACCCAATTGTCTTGTTCTGTTGTATTTTTACTACCTTCAAAATAAAATAAATACAAATAAATAAATAAATAAATAAATTCCTCAGGTACTTGTTCTTCTCTGGTAAACACTAAACTCCTATCTGGACAGGAGTAACTGTGGACTCAGTGGAATTTTCCCACTGCAACAGAAAATTTCCTGCATTGCCTTGTTCTTCTCTCTTCCTTACATCAGGACTAATTATTACTATCTTAGAAACTGGATACCACTCTCATTTCTTCCCTTTTTCAAGTTACTTTAAATAAAACTGACTATAGTTTAAAAAAAATAAATGCAGTATTGCTCAAGGGAAAGCATAAAAAAAGAAATGACGGGCATTCTAATTAAACACTGGGAAAGGACTGAAGACTCAGAGAAGAGAAAATAAGACTAAGAAAAAGACCCAAAAGCAGAATTCAAAGATTCCTGATTAGTGAGGCTTAAAACCTTCTAGAAGGCAGGGCTGGTTTCCAGTACCCTTTCAGGTTTGATAACTGATTTTACAGTTACCGTAAAATTTAGTTAAAAATAAGGTTGATGAGGCCAACTTTTTACTATCTCTGAATACTCACTATTTTTATAGTGAAAAACAGACATCTGCACCTCTTCCTCCTTCTACAACTAAGCACAACTACGTTAAGAAGTTCCAAACAATTTACAAGACTATTTTAAACTAATTCTCTTTCCCCTCAAAGAAACAGAAAAATTTAACGGAAAAACCATTAATTTCAAGGCCAGGTGGACTGGCTCAAATCCCAGTCATGCTAAGAAACTTGTGACCTTGGCCAAACAACTTCTCTCTGAGCTTCTGGCCCTTTATCTTTCCCTATATTTTGGAGGTAATTTTGAAAATAAAGTGAAAAGAGCCCCACTGTGCACAATATAAACAACAAATCTACCTTACTTTTCTGCCCAGATCACATCACTAGCAATGATGCTACTTCAATAATTCTGAACTGGAGAAGGACTGAGGGGAATAAAGGACAGAAAGAGGGGAAAGAGTTAGATGACCAGAGAAGGGTTGGGGGGCAGGGGCAGAGGCAGGAGGACCGTACTAAACAAATGTTAAACTCTCAGTGATTCTGAAACAGCTGTCCAAATGGGTTGTACCTCTCAAAATCAATAATTAGGCAGCTATTTTAGGAAACTCCATAATCTTTAGTCACTAATAGATGGTCACTCATAACCACATATTTACATTTTCCAGAAACCCCAAGTAACTGTATGTAAGTACAACTTACTGTATGATGGCATCATTGGCATCAAGTATCTTGAATTAAATACACACAGTGGGTTTTTAACTGATAGGAGAAATTTATAATCATTTAAAATATGTATTTATATGGATTATTTGTTAATGACACATTTGTACATATTCATGTGATACGATTCAGATACACACTGGCTTATAGTCACTTTTTTTTTTTTTAATAGGTTTTCACTATGCAGTTCGAGTACTTTGTAGCCTGGACTGGTCTCTAACTCACAACGATTCTCCTGCCTCAGCCTCTTGAGTATTGGGATTACAGGTGTGTGCTACCATGCCCAGCTCTATACTCACTTTTGTGTGTTGGGAGTATGTGTGTGTGTGTGTGTGTTTGGTGTTGGGATCAAACCTAGGGCCTCACCTATGGTAAACACATGCTCTACAACCAAGCTGTATCTCCAACTCTATAGTCATTTTTAAATTACCATGAAAGAATTTAATTCCATATTGTAATTTCATACTACATACTGAAGTGTTCTCACAAAATACCAAAATTTTGTCATCCTAATCAAAATTTAAATCCTCATGATGCAGCCAACAAGAGGCACAGGCTGGGGCTGCAGCTCAACAGTACAACCTAGCATACGTAAGATCTTAGGTTGGTCCCCACCCACTCACCACAAAAAAGAAGAGGCATAACTGAAAATTGGCCAATATTTTAAAGTCTGAAAATATTAAGTATTAATAAGGAAACACAATAGCAGGCACTGTTCCTAGATGTATGAATTACATAATCTCTCCAGAAAATAATTTGGCACTACAGTACTCACTAAGGTTGAACATGTTACTACCTCACAGTCCTGTAATTCCACTCTTACATTTATAGTACGTTCTTGGACATTTTACAAAAAGACACACATAGCAGCAGTTCATAGTAGCAGTAACTGTTTAAAACAGTAACAATGTCATTATCCCAATGGCCACCAGCAGACAATCCAACCCAGCTCAAACAACTCAGCTGCGCCTGGGCTCCTGTCCTTTCTGCCTGAGTGCAAGCCCCTCAAGGGTCTCTTTCCAGTGCTCCCTGCCTGCAGCTATCTTCTGTGCCTGTCTCTCACCCCATCACTGTGGGAGGGAAACCCTGGGGACCCTGAAGTGAAGCTGTCCCCCGAGTGTTGAGTCCCAGATTCAAACAATCAACCCTTTCCCAGAAAGGCACCTGGTCAAACACTCCCTAGCACTAGGGCAGGCACTGGTTCCCTACTCCAGTCGTTGCTTGTCCCCTCAGAATGAAAAGCCCTGCTGTCTCTGCAGGGCCACAACAACCACTGGGCACTGTATAGCCAGTTGCCTGCTGAAATTCTTCCCTGGAGCCCCCAGTGCCCACTTTGCTTCTGCAGAGCCAGGCTCCTCTCCCCACATGCTGGGAGCCTGGAAAAGGGTCCAGACTTCGGTTTCTTTCTCCATGCTACAGTCTACCTCTCAAAGTTCTCTGTAGCTTTTAATTTTCCTCAGTTCCTTCCTAATTCCCAGCAACTTTTTCTTTTTTTTTTTTCCTTAAACTAGACTATATTATAAAGAACTAAAAAAAATAGGCACCCCCCCCAACAAAAAACCCAATCAAAATACAGGCAAGTGAAATGAATACTTCTCAGAAGTACAAATGGTCAGTACATGAAAAAATGTTCAACACTGCTGACCATTAGAAAAATGCAAATTAAAATGACAGTAAGATTCCATCTTACTGCAGCAAGAATGATTTCCTCAAGAAATCAAACACAACACCAAATGCTCTCAAGGCTTTGAGTGTTGGGGGACCCATCTACATCGTCAGGAATGTAAACTAGTACAACCACTATGGAAATCAGTATAGAGATTACTCAAAAAACTAAAACCAGAAATTTCATATGACCCAACTATTCCCTTTCTAGGTGTCTTCCTGAAAGAGTTATAAAGATATCATATTGCAATAACAGATGCACACCTTGAGCACAATTCACAATAGCCAAAACCTGGAAGCAGCCCATATGCCCCTCAGCAGATGAACTGTGGTATTTATGCACAATGTATTACTACTCTGCCTTAAACAAGGATAAGCTTGAGTCATTTGTTGGAAAATAGATGGACCTTGAGACCATAACCTTAAGTGAAATAAACCAGAGACACAAAATTAAATATTACATGGTTTCTCTTATATGAGAAACCCTAATCTAAAGAGCAAAATAACAGATACAGGAAAAAAAAGAAAATTTCCTTGAGGAGTCCTTGCTTTACTAAACAAAACATTGTGATTTTACTTCACTTTGTGATGGTCACAGTATTTGACAGCTTTTAAAATCTACAAACTAGATTTGGTGGTGCACGCCTGTAATCCCAGCACTTGGGATGCTGGGGCAGGAAGATCCTTGAGAGTTAAAGACCAGCCTGGACTACAAAGTGAGCTCAAGGCCAGCCTGAACTGCATAATGAGACTCTGTTTCAAAAAGACAATAAATAAATAAATAAAGTCTAGAAGCTTTAGGTTTCATTAACCAAGGTTCTCTCTTTATTCACAATAATATCACTCTGTATTTTTGTCAAGTAAATAAGCTTTTAGATATGAACAAAATTTTGTAAAGCAAAATATTCATACGTACGTATGTATCATTACACACATATGTATATATAAACTTTTGTTGGGCCTAATAATGCATGCCTGTAATTCAAGCTTCTTGGAAAGCTGAAGCAAGAGGATGATAACTTTGTGGCTAACCTGGGAAACTCAGAGAAATCCTGTTTCAGGAAAATAGTAAGAGATGGTGGTATAGCTTCAGTGGTAGAGCACTTGCCTACCCTGTGTGAGGCCCTGGATACAAATGCCAATGAGGGGGGATGGGCAGATGCAGGCCCCCTCCCACCATACGATTGTTGGAGGGCACCAGCAATTGCCCTCCTTGATATTCTCTTAAGGAACTGAAAACTTACATCTCTACAACAAGCTCTACATGTATGTTTATAGCAGTGTTATTTATCCATAAGAGCCAAAACTTGGCTAAACTGTGGTACATTCAGACAAGGGAGTATTGTGCAGTACAAAAAGAAACGGGCTATCAAACTATGAAAAGGCACAGAGGAACCTTAAAATTAGGTTACTAAGTGTACACTGTATGATTACAACTATATGACATCGTGGAAAAAGCAAAACTATGCAAATTGTAAAAAGATCCATGGTGGTAAGGGGCTGAAGGAAAAGAAGACGAGCAGGAAGACCACAGAGTATTTTTAGGACTGAAAATAGAATATGTAATACTATAATGGTGGGTTAGGTATTATTACATAATTTTCCAAGCCCATAAAATGCTGAGCACCAAGAGTGAACCTTGATGTAAACTATGGACCCTGAGTGGTGATCACATCAATGTAAGCTCATCAATCATAATCTCTACCATTCAAGTGGGAGATGCCGGTAATGTAGCACATGTGTGATGGGACAGCATATACAGGAAATCTCTGCATCTTTCTCGCAATTTTGCTGTCAATCTAAAACTCCAAATACATAAAAAAAGCTTTTAACTTTAAAAAAAAAAACCTTTATGCTACCTTCTATATGTTGACATTTTCTTAAGCAGGCAAATCTTCAAGGCTCTCCTTAGCTGGTCTCTACACTTAGAATCTTTCTAGCTATATTAAAAAACAACTTCAGCTTTTCCAATAAGGAGTGGCAGTTTAATGTTAGCACTAACATTTATCCCAGAAAAGAAGCAGAATTGACTGGAAGAGCCACACACACTGAGAGACTGAGTTTCTGAAATGCTTCCATTTAACCTGATCTACACATTTGACACTCTGGAATGAGACCACTTACACATATGTGTACACATTTCCCTCCTTTTCCCCAAGCAAGTGAACATTACTAATAATCAAAGAGGCTTCCAAAGGAAACACAGGGGATACAGAGAAATCTCCATTAAGGTATACAGCACTTACCCTAGATGAAGAAATCACAACGCAGTGAGTTTTAAAAATACTTGTTCGTTTATGCCTTTTCTTGAAACTGACATTTTCTAAAAATTCCCACTGGGAAATTGCGGTGAAGCCCCACTAGGCCAACCGCACTCCCTGCTCTAGCCTTGCTCTTCGCCCCAGTGCCTATTCCTTCCTCCTCCCACACCGCTGCCCACCCGCCGGTAGCAAAGTGCCCCTCGACAGCCTAGAACAGCAGCGATCTTCCGGGCGGCCCCCGCAGGAGACGCGACCCCGGACGCCGCCCCGTCCAGCCTCGCCCTAAGGACCCGGCCCCCAGGCTCGCACCGTGTGTCCTCTCCTCCATCCTCCCTCGCGCAGCCCTCAGGACCCCCTTCCCCAGCGCGCCCCTTCCACACGGACCCAGCACCCGTGGCCCGGCCTCCCACCCGTGCCCACCGGCCTCCGCGTTAGGCCCCGACGCAGGCCCGTCTCCTCTGCCGCCCCTTCTCCTTCTCACCGTGTCCATTCCGGAGGCTTCTCGCTGGGCCCCCTCGGCTTCCTTACTGACTGCAGCCTCCAGGTCGTTATCGGGGCCGCCCAGCGGCTCCACGGATGCAGGCTGCACCTGCCTCTCCGGGTGTGGAGGGGTCTGCTCCATAGCTGCAGCTCGGCGCGGATAGCCCAGTGCGCCTGCGCGGTAGCCCCGCCCGCTGCCGCCTCCCCGCCCCAATCGCCCCGCCCCTCCGTCCTGCCGCACGAACCACGCAGGCGCCGGACACCAGAGCCGGAAGTGGAGTCGGCCTCGCGGCCCGAGGTAGACCTGCAGGTTAGTGGTCAGCTTACCAGCTGATAGGAACCCTAAGAACCTGGAAGGGGTGAAGAGAGAGAACGAGAAAGATGAGGGGAGGAGGAACACAGAGTCGGAGTGTGGGAAGGTTCAGGTTGATGATCACCTACAGAACGAAAGCGGAGGCCTGAGCTTTTCCCTCGGTCTCTGCCGTGCCTACCATTAATGGTTCGGTTTTCTCTGGAAACAGCAGAGTGCCATAAATTAACTTTCAGCAAGTTGAGTAACACATGCAGGACAACTTAACACCTGCAAGGTTTTGAGGGTAAGTGTTTAAACCCTAAACACTGAAGCCATGGAGATCTTCTTGTTTCGTTTTTTGTTTGTTTGTTCCTTTGTTTTTTGACACTGCGTCTCACTATGTAGCCCAGGCTGGCCTGGAATCCGCGGCAATCCCCCTGCTTCAGCCTCTGGAGTGCTGGGATTATAGGCGTACACCACTGCGCCCAGCTTCTCAGCTTCTCCTTTAGTTTTCCAACCCTGCACCTGTGATGGTAACCTCGTGGGGAATGCTCACAGCCTATAGTCTACTGAGTCAAAGGCATTACACCCCCACTACTCTGAAGTAGTTTATGTACAGTCAGGCCCCACTTTTTCAAGGACAGAAGCTGTCTGCCTAAACAGTTATTTTAAGTTGTGACAATTTTTCCCTCCTGGAACGGTCACCCCTGTATTTGTCAGTGTTTACCAGAGGAACAAATAATGGTGCTGCACATGTAAGGATTTACAAGATAGGCTTACAATGGCTCCCTGCAGAGTCAGGTGTGGAAGAGTGCACAAAAGCCCTCTGCATGCAGGAGATCCGATGGATCCAATCGAAGGTCGAAGGCCTAGGGCTCACTGTAGAATCCCACACAGTCCCTATCAGGAGGTGGAAGGGTCTGCACTACAAGCCAGGAGACAGATGTCCAGAGGCTGTGGTGATGATGAGCTCCTCTAAAGAAACAGAGCCTTGCTTCTCCTTTCCCTTTTTATTCCGTCCAGGCTACAAGCCTGTTGGTTGGTGGGTAGGTCCCCACCTAGGGTGGATCTGCCCTCTCCATTGAGTCTCATTCACACACCCAGAGCTGTGCTAAACCAATCAACTGGACAATGCAGTTCTCTCTCCCTTGCTCTCTCTTTCTCTTTATCTCTCCCCCCACCTCCTGGTGGCAAATTTCCATTCATTCCTAAAATGTCAAATATCACCTCAAGCACTAATATCTGAACCCAGCACATCACCTCAAGTGCTAATACCACTTTGTGAACCCAGGGCCTCCTCACTGAACTACAGACATCTCTACCCCTTTTGTATTTTTAATTTTATTTTTATTTTATTGCTAAATCAGTAAGTAGCCCAACATGGGCTCTAAATTGCAATCCTCCTTCCTCAGTCTCCCAGGGTTCTGGGATTACAGGCATGCACCACCAAGCTTTAGACTCCTTTCAAGGAAACAAATCTTTCTTCCCCCTTCTTCCTCTTTCCCTTCTTTCTTTTCCAGCCTCTTCATGCCCTCTCATGCCCTCTCCCTCTTCTCTCTTTACCTCTCCTTTTCTAAGCCTAGAACATTTCCCCAAATGTAGGCATTATATCCATTTATCAGGGATTAGTCATGTGAGGTAAACTCTCAGAAAACATACTTTTAAGTCAGGATACTATTTTATTATTTTATGACAGGAAGGATGTGTTTCCAGGGACAGATTTATATTCATTACCCTGGCCCTTTTCCCAGCTTTATAATATCCTGGAAAACAGACGCTGTGGGCGAGTAACTTAAGTATCTCACCCTGGTTGGGCACAGTGACACACACCTGGAGGCCTAGCTATTCCAGATGTCCATCTTTTTTTCTTTTTTCTGAGTACTTTATATGTTCTTGATAGTAATCCTTTGTCTGAGGTATAGCTGGCAAACATTTTTTCCCACATTGTGGATTGTCTCTTTGCTCTGTTGGTGGTTTCTCTTGCTGTGCGAAAGCTTTTCAATAGGATGAGATCCCAGTTGTTGATTCTTTGTGACAATTCCTGTGCAATCAGGCTTTTGTTCATAAAGTCTTTTTCTACACCAATGTATTCAAGAGTTTTACCTATTCTGTCACCAGACCAGAGAATGAGGGAGGGCAGTGCAAGCTCCAGGCCAGTCTGGGCAGCCTAGTGAAAACTTGTCTCTAATAATAATAATAATAATAATAATAATAAGGCCTGAGGATGAAGCTCTGATACAGCACCCCTAGGTTTAATTGCCAGTTCTGAGGGGTGGGTAATATCTAACCCTGCTGTGAGTGTAAATAAAGGAAGGATCTGCTCTTTTTAAAAATTTTTATTTATGTATTTATTTTTGGTATCAGAAATCAAACTCAGGAACCTGTGCTTCTGCTGTTTTTTTAAAGAAATAAATGAAAACTAGGTAGGAACTTGAGTTTTCTCCTCATGCATACCCTTTTTTTCACACTTGTGTTTAAAAAAAATTCCTTGTAGGATTGCTTTTGATAATTTAAAAGAAACATTTTAAATTGTTCAGCTGGTATTTTGTCTCTGTATCTGTGTGTGTGTGTGTGTGGTGTTGGGGATTTAACCCAGAGGCTGTTACTGCCTTGAGATGCCTTGATAAAAGCAAATTAGAAAAATCAAAAGGACTTGTGAAGTATCACCATGTGTGGGGACATACTGCTTCCCTCTGCTGGCTGACTTTGGTCCCTTGCATCTGAATAGCATGTTTTAGGTTTCCAGTTTGTCATTAACAAATATCCCTTCAGCTCCTGTGTTCAATGGGGAACACTGAAGTATCCCCTCCATTCCCCATTATCCAGGTTCTCTCCTCCTTCCCAGGATTTTGGGATGGTCACCTTCCCCTTCCTCTGAAACTACACCCTTCTCTTCTCTCCTTCACTAGCAACTGATGCCACTCACCCACTCCACCCTCCTTTTTGTGTCAGTGTGAATGACTCTGGCCCTTGCTCATAGGACAAGATGTACCGTGCCCTTCCTGTCACCACCATATTCTCTTGGGCAAATTCTCCATTGTGTGCATTCTTGTGGAGAGCCAGTCTGAGTACGTGCTTTTCACTGCAGCCTGCCCTCATGGGAGCTGAAGAGCTCACATTCTTCTTTTACCTTTGGCACAGATTATTTCAGTTGGGTAATTTGTGCTTTTGTTTGAATCTTGGGTCATGGGATGCTAGACTGTGGCCCAGTGACAATGCGAGGACCACGTTGTTCCCAGTCTTAAATATCCTGGCAGTTGTTCAGAGAATGCTTGAGGAAACCAGACCACAGTACATAGTGTTGGTACAAGAACAAAATCTCATCGAATTGTGTTCATTATTTTTTCACAATAGTTTTTTTAATTATTGTATTTCAAAGAGGAAAAAATTCAAAACACATCAGTTAGAGCAACAATGGTACATATATTGTATATTCACCCAGAGCACAAGACTTGCATTTAATTTTCTGAGCAATACCAGCACAAGCCTTTCTCTTCAGTGACCTCAGAGAAATCAGTAGTGTAACTATCTTAACTATCTTTTTATGTACATGTATATATGTAAATATACATATGTTGTCTCTTTCCACTTCTCACACTAGTGAGACAATATGATCTTTATATATATATATATATATATATATAATATATATCTGACTTATTTCACTTATGACTATGGTCTCAAGTTGCCTCCATTTACCTATAAAAGTCTCCAGTTTATCCTTTATGGATGAGTAGTACTCCGTTGTATAAAAGTACCACATCTTTTTTAACTGTTCCTCAGTTGATGGCCATTTGGGTTGTTTCCAAGATCTCCCTATTACAAGTTGTGCAGCTATAAACATGTGTGCACATATATCACTGTGGTATGATGTTTTTAATTCTGGGAAGATACCCGGAAGGGGAATAGTAAGATCAAATGGAACCTCCAATCCTAGTTTTTTGAGGATTCTCCACACTGATTTCCACAGTGGTTGTACCAGTCTGCACTCCCACCAACAGTGAAGAAGAGTTCTTTTTTCCTCACAGCACTGCCAGAATTTGTTATTGGTTGATTTCTTGATAATAGCCATTCTTTCCAGGATGAGGTATAATCTCAGTGTTATTTTAATTTGCTTCTTTCAAATGGCCAGTGATGTTCAACATTTTTTCACATATTGATTTGCTATTTGCATTTCTTCATCTCAGAAGTGTATTCATCTCAGATGTCCATTTTTTGATTGGCTCTTTAAGTCTGGAAGGACTGATTTCTTTTTTTCTTTTTTCTGAGTACTTTGTATGTTCTTGATAGTAATCCTTTGTCTGAGGTACAGCTGGCAAACATTTTTTCCCACATTGTGGATTGTCTCTTTGCTCTGTTGGTGGTTTCTCTTGCTGTGCGAAAGCTTTTCAATAGGATGAGATCCCAGTTGTTGATTCTTTGTGACAATTCCTGTGCAATCAGGCTTTTGTTCATAAGTCTTTTTCTATACCAATGTATTCAAGAGTTTTGCCTATTCTGTCTCCCAGCAAATTAAATGTTTCCATTTTAATATTAAGATGTTTAATCCATTCTGATTTTAGCTTAGTGCATGGTGAAAGATACGGGTCCAGTTTTAATATTCAGCGTGTATAGAGCCAGTTTTTCTAGCACCATTTATTAAAGAGGCTATTATTTGTCCAGTGAATGTGTTTGGCACCTTTGTCAAGGATAAGGTGGCTAAGTGTGTCTGGAGTTGTTTCTGCATCTTAATCTGTTACATTGATCTTCAGGTCTGTGTGTGTGTGTTTTTTTTTTCCCCCAGTTTTTTCCCCGTTTTTATCACAGGACTTATAGTATACTTCAAGTCAGGAACTGCGATTCCCTCTGCTATGGATTAAAAACTGGAGGTCAACTTAACACCAGCTGAGTTAAATCAGCATGGTGCTGAGCGTAGATGTTCCACCTTAGGAAAGTTGCCAGCATAAGTAGAGACGTGGAGAGGAAAAGCGAGGTGTTGTGGGTTTCTCTAAGTGTTGCTGTTTTGAGCCATTGGTTCTCTTGGAGGACCTCGTCGTGACTAGCTTCCTCAATGTGGGTTCGACCATTGTCATCAGAGGAGCAGAGGACCTTGTTGGTGAGAGTGGCTATGGTTCACTTTGGGGGAGCTCTGGTCCTTACATGGAGCATTGCTTCCCCTTCCTCCAGAGGGGAAGACATGTGCTGTTTAATCTCCAGGACAAACTTGTCATGCTGGCTTCCTGGCATGTACTCGACTGCTCTTATCGTCAGACCTCCATGTTGCTCAGGATGGCTGTGGTGCTTTTCAGGACAGCTCTGGTCTTTATTATTACCATGAGTTCTCAGCTCCAGCGTAGAACCCTCAACCTACCAGCACTGTTCCCTCACCCTGCTGGCATAGACGTTCTAGCTTCCACTGCTGACCTTTGGGCCTTCCCAGTGCGGATCCATAAGGCAGACTGGCGTGAGTCCTTCTCATGGGCTCTAGACCTCCAGTTGGACTCGTGGGAGGCACTGTCATGAGCTCTAGTTTTTCATCTGGATTCATGCAGGGCATTGTTGTGGGATCCAGGCCCTTGGCTGACTATTCTGGGTCTTTAGTGTTGTGGACAGGTTTCCTGTACTTTCTTGTGTTAAACTCTGGGTGACTATTATAAAATAATATAAATTCTGTGCCCTGATTGCAATTGTTCTCCTCACAACCCCTGACCACAATACCGCCCTGTCTTGTCTTTGTTTCCTAGGATTGCCTTTGCTATTGTAGGTCTCTTCTGGTTCCAGATGGATTATAGGATTGTTTTCTCTAATTCTGTGAGATACGCTATTGGAATTTTTATTGGGATTGCATTAAATCTGTATAACAGTTTTGGAAATACAGCCATTTTCATTATATTGATTCTTCCTACCCAAAGGCATGGGGTATCTCTCCATTTTCTGATATCCTCTTCAATCTCTTTTTTTCAGAGTACTGTAGTTTTCAATGTGGAAGTCTTTTACCTCCTTTGTTAGATTGATTCCTAGGTGTTTCATTTCTTTGAATGCTACTGTAAAAGGGGTTGTTTCCCTGATTTCCGTCTCAGTGAGTTTGTTATTCATGTACAAGAATGCTATTGATTGGCAGAAAAATAGAATAGCAGAAATGAGGCAGAGAAGGTTGGCTATAGTCTCTAACATAGATGGCCTTGATATACTAACAAAAAGAAACAGGTAGAGTAGATCAGGAGATAGGGTCCATCGAGATGCTCTGTATTGATGACATAATTAACCTGAAAGAGGGTTTATGGACAGAAAGGCAAATATGAGAAAACAATGCTCTATGTGACAGGGAACCAGAGAGAAATAGGGGGACCAGCACCTGCAGATAGGTTGAAAAGACATGATACTTTTGTGCAGTAGAGAATTACTCAGCTATAATGAAGGAAAACCTTAAGGCTTTTATAGGTAAAACCTATAGGATACAACTCAAGATCAAGCCCAGGAGTCAGAAGGTTCAGAACCAGTTAGGATAAATAGCAAGTTGCTCCTCTCAATCTAAAAACTGAGGGAGTTAGTGGGACCCAAAATAGGCAGTGCACCCTGTGGGAGTGAAAGGGGAGGAATTGTCTAAAAAAGGGAGGCAGACGATATTGTTAATTGGGTAACAAGATTTAAAATCTACATTATTCTCATCACTCTGCTTGGATGGATTACATGCTGTTCCAGTTTGTCTACTTACACTAGACTTGAGGACACTGCCAGCTATCTCAAAAATAAGAGGACATATTATGGTAATCATCCTTAATTTCTTATCAACTTAATCTGAAGCCATGTATAACTTAATACTGTCTTATTATGACTGATCTTATTTGAATCTGGTTTGTTAGATTGCTGTTTTGTATTCTGACTCATTTTATTCAAATCTGTTATGATTGATAGTATCAAGTCTAAGAGTATAGGCAACTATACTGAAGATGACAAGATTCAATAGGATACCCACTCTGGTTTGATTAATAGCTGTTTTTGAAGTCTTATAATGTCTCTAACATTTTGTTTTTATTAATATTGTTATATACTGCTGAGACATTATAGTAACCAATATAGATCACCTTGTAGTGCGGTTTTATATGACTTTTTCGTTTCAGGTTTTTCTAGGAATTTGTTTTGTTTTTCCCTCTAATACAGAAAGGATAGATATACATATAGAAACTTATGCATGCGTAGAACCTGTAAACAGTTTATGAGAACCAATTATATAATGCATGATGAAATGAACAACTACTTTGAAGAAAAGGAGACACTACAGTACCCAGTGCTGATTCTGTAGCGTCATGATGTGAAATCCAGCAATACTATCTTTCTTTGTTCGGAGTGATTTTAACCTGTTTTGTTTTGTTTAAGTTCAACATACATGAAGGTATGGACAGCTGTTTTGAAAAGAATGAGAGACACTGTGACAGCCATTCTTGGCTTCCCTATTATCTGTTCTTGAAGACCTAAAACACCTTCCTCATCCTGTTTGGATCAGTTCCATACTATGTTGTTTCACGTGAATTCTCTATATGTGAAGATATGGACAACTATTTGGAAGAAAACAAGAGTCAATATGATAGATACTGAAGATCTCTGATTGTCTGGCTTTGAAGTTTATGCCTCTTACATTGCTTTCTTGTGTTCCATTTTGTTCTGTTTGGTTGTGTTTAATTTTACCCTCTTTAAAATAAAAAAAAAGAATGCTATTGATTTTTGAGTGTTGACTTTGTAACTAGCTATGTTAATGAATTTCTTATTAAATCTAGAGGTCTTTTAGTGGAGTTTTTGGGGTCCTCTAAGTAGAGTATCATGTCATCTGCAAATAATGATAGCTTAACTTCTTTCCTATCTTTATTCCTTTTATTTATTTCTCTTGTCTAGGACTATGTTGAATAAGAGTGGAGACAGTGGACAACATTTGTCTTGTTTCTGACTATAGAGAGAAAGCTTTCAGTTTTTGTCCATTTAATATGGTGTTGGTTTGTTACAGATAGTCTTTATTAGATTGAGATAAAGACTATGTATTCCAGTTTTCTTTAGGGTTTTTATCATGAATGGGTGCTAGACTTTGTCAAAAGCTTTTTCTGAATCTGTTGAGATGTTCACATGATTTTTGTTTTTGGCTTTGTTAATATGGGTATTACATTTATGGATTTATGTATGTTGAACCATCCCTGCATCCTTGGGATGAGTCCCACTTGATCATGGTGTATAATCTTCTTGACAATTTACTGCAGTCTGTTTGCCACTATCTTATTAAGGATTTTTGCATCTGTGTTCATTAGGGAAATTGGTCTATAATTCTCTTTCTTAGTTGGGTCCTTCACTGATACCTAGTTGGTATCAGTGTAATGCTTGCTTCCATGAATGAATTTGGGAGTATTGCTTCCCTTTCAATTTTATTAAAGAGTTTGAGAAGTAGTGGTGTTAGTTCTTCTCTAAATTTCTTATAGAATTCAGTAGTGATGCCATCAGGGCCTGGGCTTTTCTTTATTGGTAGGTTTTAATTGCAGCTTCAGTTTTACTGATTGATATTTAGGATTTTTATATCTTCTTGATTCAGCTTTGGTAATTCATATGTATCTAGAAATCTGTCCATTTCTTCTATATTTTCCACCTTATTAGAATACAAGTTTTCAAAGTAGATATAGATGATCTTCTGGACTTCTGCAGGGTCTGTTGTGATTTCACCCTTTTTATTCCTATTTGTGTGGATTTGAGTCTTTCTTTTCCTCTTTTTGATAAGGTTGGAAAAAGGTTTGTCAATTTTACATCATCTTTCAAATAACTAACTCTTTGATTCATTGATTCTTTGTATTTTTTCAAGTCTCCAGTGAGTTAATTTCTGTCTTTTTCTTTATAATTTCCTTCCTCATTAGCCTGCTCTTTTTCTAGAAAAGTTTCAGGTTAACCATTTTTTATATGTGCTTGCTCTGTTTTCCTGATATGGGTATATACTGTTATAAATTTCCCTCTTTTTTATTTTAAGGAGAATAAAACCCAACAATACAAGACACACTAAAGCCAATCAAAACAAAACAATGAAAGTGGTACACAACTTTAAAACAGGACAATAGGTTATCAGCAATGGCTACCATAATATTATCTTCACAATAGTTGTTCATTTCCTCAGACATAGTAAAATAAAATAAAACAAAGCAGAATAAAACCAATCAAAACAGAGCATTGAATAAAATAAAACAATAAGTCAGAACAAAACAAAACAGAATAATATTGGATCTCAAAAATAAGACAGAAGGAAATTCCCCATATTAGCCACATTGCATACTGTCATCTTCCTAATAGATGTTTAGACTACCAGCGGTAGACCTGCAAAGTCAATCAAATAATGCAAGCATTTAGTTGTTTTTGTATCTCAGTTGCAATCAATTCAGCCTGTCCCCTCCCCTGTACCAGCTGGTTGCTTGGGGTGGGGGTGGGGGTAACCCTTGATGGGAAAGGCAATCTGGCTTCTCTCTTCCTAGTCCTGGTTTGCATGGCTTATGGGAAGATAAACCAGCTTCTTGATGTGCTTTTCTCAGACTCGGCATGGCCTCTGCTGACTCATGGGAACAGAGGACTGGCTTCTCTTTTCCTAGGTGCCACATGGTCTGTGAAATTCCTCTCTTAAGATTGCTTTCATTAGGGCCAGGGATTTAGCTCAGCAGTGTAAGTGCCTGCCTTGTAAGTGCATGGCTGTGAGTTCCTTGATACAAAAAAAAAAAAAAAAAAAGATTGCTTTCAATGTGTCCCATAAGTTCCAATATGTTGTATTGTCATTGTCATTCAATGATTAAAAACTGTTTAATTTCATCTGTGACCCATTGATTTTTCAGTACAGTGCTATTTAATTTCTACATGTCTATGAAGTTCTTGTGATGTCTTTTGCTGCAGATTTCCAATTTCATTGCACTGTGGTCTGACAGTATGTATGAGATAATTTCAATTCCTTTGCATTTAGTTAAGCATGTTCTATGAGCCAGTATATGGTCTATTTCGGGGAACATCCCACATATAGCTGAGAAGAATGTGTATTCTGATGTTGGGTGGAACACTCTACAGACATATACTGAGTCCATTTGCTCAAAAATTTGGTTTAGTTATAACAGTTCATTATTGATTTTTTTGTCTAGTTGATCTGTCTTTTTGTGACAGTGGAGTATTGAGGTCTCCCAATACAATTGTACTAGGGCTTATTTGATTTTTTGTGTCTGTTAGTAATTGTTTTATATAGTTGGGTACACTGGTATTTGTTGCATATATATTTATGATTGTTATCTTTTCCTCTTGAATTGTTGGCTTTACAAAAATGTAGTAACCTTCTTTGTCTCTTTTAATCAGTCTTGGCTTGAACTTCACTTTGTCTGCAAACAGAATAGCTACCCCTGCTTTTTTCTGGGTTTCCTGTCCCATGGAGTATTGTTTTGCATCCTTTAACTTTCAGTCTATGAATTTCTTTTTGAATTAAATATGTTTCTTGTAAGCAGAATATTGTTAGATCTTGCTTCTTGATCTAGCAGTCTGTGTCTTTTGATTGGCAAATTGAGACCATTAACATTGATGGTTATAACTGATGTGGATTGACTTATCCTTGTCATGTTATTTTCCTGATGTTGACTTCTACCTTTTTTTCCCTTCCCTCTAATTTTATTGCCTTCTCTGGTGGATTTCTTCTGTTGGGGTTCATGCAGCTGTAGTCCTTATTATCTCTTTCCAGAATGTCCTTCAGAATATTTTGGAGTGCTAGTTCAGTGGTCATAAATTTCCTCAGGTATTCTTTGTCATGGAAGTGTCTTATTTCTCCATCAATTTTAAAAGATAGTTTTAGGGGCTGGGGATTTAGCTCAGTGGCTTAAGCGCTCGTCTGGCAAGCGCGAGGTCATGAGTTCAATCCCTGCTACCAAACCAAATAAACAAACAAACAAAAGATAGTTTTATGGGGTTCAATAATCTGGTTGGGCATTTGTTTTCTTTTAATAGTTGAAATACTTCACTCAGGCTCTCCTTGACTTGAGAGTTTCTGTTGAGAAGTCAGCTATAATTCTGATGGGCTTTCCTTTATAGGTGATTTGTTTCTTTTCTTTAACAGCATCTAAGATTTTATTCTTGTGTTGAATTTCTGTACTCTTGAGTATGACATGCTTGGCTGTAGATTTTTTTCAACATGGCTAATTGGAGTTCTATATACCTCATTTTTTTTTTAATCAGTACTGGGGATCAAACTCATGACTGCGTGCTTACAGGCAGGCGCTTATACCACTGAGCTAAATCCCCAGCCCTCTATATACCTCATTTATGTGTATGTCAAATTCATTTTCTCTACCACAAAAGTTTTCTACCATGACATCTGTGAACATTTTTGAACTGTTATTTGTGGTATCTTCTGGTTTTTCATTGATTCCAGTCAATCTTAAGTTACTCTTCTTTGTCTCACCTAGCAGCTGCTGGATTGATTTCTCATGGTCCCTTGCTAGTTTTGAGAAATCTTTCTTTTCCTGGTCGCTAACTGCAAGCCTGTCTTTAATATCTGAGATCCTGTGCTCACATTGGCCTAATCTGCTTTGAATACTTTCAGTGACGTTTTTATTCTCCTGAATATCTTCTTGAATCTGCTTTATGGATTCTATTTCTTTCCTATGCTGAGATTCCATAATTTTCTTAAGCTAGTCTATTGTTTTGTCTGTATCTGCTCTAATGTTGCTAAGCATGGTGTGTATTTTGGTAATCTCTGTAGTTGTCTGAGAAATTATTCCTGAATTCATTTTTTCCAGAGCCTCAGTCAATTGATTTGTTGTTACCACTTCAGAGAGGCCAGGGGCTTTCAGATTGTCCCACCTCATTGCCCCTTGGGTTTGCCTTTGGATGTCTGGGGTTTTATTTTGCTTAAGTGGTCTTCTCATCTTATTTTCTCTTGTTTTTTGGTTTCATTACTTGAGTGATGCTTGTAAGTTGTGTATGTTGGGTTACTTTATTGCTAGTATTTAGGGCCCTTAGGTAATGACTACTTCTATGAGGTATCTTTCAGGTGTAGCTGGTTTTGAGTCTGTTGGAAGATCCTACCTCTTCAGTTTGTTGGAGATGAGAAGTTATTGCTCAATTGACCTAGTCCCTGGTTCTTTGGCACTGTGTTACAGTATTTTTCTGTGACCCTTAGTCAATCTCAGTATGGAATACCCAAACCAACAGCTTTTTAGAACAATTATGTCAATTTTGGCTATACTGGTACCAATAGCATCAAACACAGCCTAGAAAATGATAAAGTGAGCTAAACCTTAATTTTCCACTTTTAATCTAGTATGAACTAGGTTTGTGATTATATGAAAAAATGTAAAACAAAACATTATTTGTAGTATATAAGTCTTTAATGTGTCAATTTTATCCTTGGGAGTTAAAATTTAAAATGGATTAAGGAGAAAATAGAGAAGTGAAAGAAGAGGAAGAAATTAGAAGTAAGGTTGGAAGACAAAAGGAGATCACGCCAACTTTGGGAAATTGGTGCAGAAGACTGAAGGAAAAGAGACGAAAGAGACAAAAGGAAGAACAGAACAGAGCCACACCCATAAAGAGGCTAGGAACCACGTTCACATTCATGTAAAAACAATGAGGGAGAAAGAGGGGGGAAAAAAAAGAAAAAGAAAAACAGTCTGCTTCCAGGATTCTCTCTGGTTTCACTTGTAGACAACCTGTGGAGACAGAGTCCTGAATTGTTCTGATCTCTCCCAACAAGCTATTAGTAGCTTTTTGGTGTGGTAGTGAGTAATCTCAGCAGGCCCACACTGAGACCAGACTCATTGGGCTTGCTGTAGTCTAAGCAATTTCCATGGGTCTATGCCCAGCTAGGAACTGCTAAAGGGAGCTGGCAGGCATTCTAGTTTCTGGGCTTATCCAGCCCAACTGCAGAACGGCTCCCGGCCAATCGCTCCCTCCCTGTGGGAGGACTACATCCTCTGCACTCACTGCCAGCTAGTGCAGTCCTCCATATCTGCTGCTCCTTTCCAATGCCAAGTCTCTCTGCAGAGGCTTTTGGGGTCACCAGCCATCACAATCACCATAACCATGCATTTGCATGTTCAAACAATACCTCTTATGCAGTGAGTCCTATCTCAGGGAGAAGGTGCCACTGGCCACTGCCTTCTTCATTGAAGTTTTTCTCCTCACTCTGTGGGCTTCAATTTGCACTTTAGATTCCTCCTGGACCCACTTCCTTCCTTATTCCTTCCTCACCATGCTGTATTCCTGTGTCTGGATGAGGACTCTCAGGCTGTTTTCTCTGCTGTTTACCACTCTGCCATCTTATTCCATTCTGTTTGTTTATATAAACAAAGAGGAGCACTAGGGAGAATCTGATACACAGTCACTGTTTTTAGGCACCCAGAGTTTGGTTCAGACACGTGAAGGCATTTAGACTTACAAATGGTTAGTGAAGGCAGAGTGGTTTATATGCTGACTCACAGACACAGGAGGCACTGAGTGCCATAAACAGGGACACACTGGGGACAGTCAGCAAGCAGAAGGACCAAAGAGGTGTGTAGAGAAGAGTGAATAACCATGGTGTGGCAGTGCATGCTACTAGAGGCAGGAAGATTGCAATTCAAGCCCAGCCTGGGCAACTTGACAATAGTGAGACACTGTCTCAAATTTAAAAGAAGGGGCTGGGGACATATAGCTCAGTGGAAAGATTCTGGTTCAATCACCAGTGCCGGATTTTTAAAAAATGGCACAATTACTACACTCATTCTGTTCTAGCACATATTTACTAACTCTTACGTGTCTGAATCTCCATTCATGTCAGCAAAAGCAGGCGCAGAGCCGTGCCTCATCCCCCCTTGTTTCCCCAGTAGGTGTTCCGCACTGCTGAATAATGAATTCCTGTGTGTGGTGGTGGTGGTGGTGGTGGTGGTGGTGGGAAGGGTTACGTGTAAGAGAAAATAAACAAGCAAATAATAACACTAAGTGTGCTGCCTAGACAGAAGAGCAATTTCCCTGGGCTCCTGCCTGCTTCAGGTCTTCTAGTGCCAACCAGGCCAAAGGAAAGCCTTTCCCCTTCTCTCCTCGGCATCCATCTCCCCATGCCTGGATTCCTCCCAGAACTGGGAGGAAAGGAACAGGTAAGAACGGATACTGCCAGTGCTGTCTGCTAGCATCCCTTCCTGTGTCTCTTGCCTGTGGGATGGCAGCATGGTGCCAAGGCACGTACTGTTTTCTCAAAATAAAGGGCGCAGCCTTCAGAACAGGCAAGGAGTGGGAGTCACTGTCCCTTTCTATAGCCAAGCCACAGTTCATCAGTGTTACCAAATCAGGCTCTGTGTTAATCAGTACCCACCCCCTTCATCACAAAATGTGCCAATCACTGAGAGCATGAGGAGTTTGTGTTTTGTCTTCTTTAAAAACAAGCCTCACTGTGTAGTTCAGACTGACCTTGAACTCACCATGTCTCCCAGGCTGACTTCACACTCACAGTGATCATCCTGTTTCAGCCTTCCGCACGCTGGGATTATAGGGGTGCACCACCAGGGGCGGTGTGAAGTCATGAGTTCTTCAAAAGGGAAAGAGTGTTCACGAGGCATCCACATGAGACAGGATGTGAGACAGTCAAGTCTCACATCTACCTCCCCATGGGGTTAGGGGGATTTATGTAATAAAGCAACAAGATGGTCTAAAGCATAGGAGAAGGGTATTGAGGAGAAGGAAAATCAAAGCTATTGGTGGTCTGTGCATGAAGAATGCAATTTCATGTTGCTCATGGGACACAGGTTCAGAAAATGCCATTAGCATAATCTGAGGGTGGGTTTTGGGGCCCTTCCCCATCTTGTAGTACTGAGGATTGAACCCAGGACCTTCACTCTGAGTTACATCCCCAAACCCTTTTCTTTTTATCTTTGAGACAGGCTCTCACTATGTCCTAGATTCCTCAAGTCAAATTCACGCTTGTGATCCTCTGCTTAGCTTCCCAGAGTGCTGGGATTATAGTGTGTCCCACTGTACTTGGCTCATTACCTTAAAAAAAATTTTTTTTTTTAAATTTTGAGACAGGACCTAGCTAAGGTGCTGTATGACTCAGGCAGGGCTTGAACTGGCAAACCTAGAACGCCGACACTCCAAGAATGTGCCACCATGCCCAGCTGGTAAGATGTAAGTTCTGCTGGTACTGCTCTTTAATTTAATTTTCAAATGATGAAATTACCAAACTCTCCCTGTTTGAAACCTATAAATAGAGATGTCATTTTGTAAAACTTCAGAGCACATTTTCAAAACTGCTTGAATGTGTGTTTTCCTAGATTGTAGCAGTAACTAATGCTTTACCCCATATAGTTTTCTTTGTTCTGAACTAAATTAATCTCTTTAATCAATATCCTGAAGGTAATATCATCAGTTCACAAGATTTTAAATGACATTAAAATGAGAAACTGCATTTAATAGGTTTACCCCTGTTGAGTTCTTTCACTGAAACACATTTTTGTTAATTAAGTTCTCCAAAAATGGTGATAGACAATGGTGAACAATTTAATGAAGCAACTTTTCAATTTATTTTCTGTAACTCGTATTTGTCCCTGAAGTACATGTATCATAAACTAGCACAAGTGTTGTTCAGCTTTAAAGATGCCGCCACCTTCTGGGCTGTGAGATCACAAACACTAGGATACTGTGTGAAGGAAGATACCCCTATAATTGAACAATTAAAACAGACATACCAGATTCTGAAGAAGAAGAGTCTTCAAAAGATCTGAGAAAGCTGGGTGTGGTGGTGCAAGCCTATAATCCTAGAACTCAGGAGGCTGGGGCAAGAGGATCATTGCAAATTGCAAGTTTTATAAATATCTGAGAAATCCCTTCTGGGTATTTAGAATTTGATGTTTCATTTCAAAGTGTACTTAGTGACATCAATAGAAGCCATTACTCCAAAGAGGCTTTCACAAGCACTGAGATGACAGAGAACAACTAAAGAAATTGCCACATGGTTAGATTTTGATCTGTATTTCAGATTCTCAAGGTTCAGAACAAGAAGAGTTTGTCTTTTGCTGTTACTGATGTCAACTTAACAACAGAACTCACAGAATATCCAGAAATAAGTGACATTGTTTTTAGAGCAAAAGAAAGGAAATTCTTGGTGCTTTTTTAAAGTCTATACTTTTGCAAAGAGTTACGTGAACATTGTAAGTGCGTAAACTTTTGAAAATAAGGCTGTTTTTCAGATGCCTTCTTAGGATGACTGCATTGCTGTCTGGGATATTCAGTATTACTTTGGGTGTGCACTGTCTCCAAAGGCTTGGTCCCCACTTGGCCCTGTTGGGAGGTGGTAGAACCTGTAAAGGGCGGAGTTCAATGGCAGGATGTGAGGTCACTGAGATGTAACACCTTGAATGGGATGCTGGGTACCCACCCCTTTCCTCTTCTCCTCTTGGTGCTTCCCATATGCCGTGGGATGAGCAGCCCCCTTCACCATGTGCTCCCAGCATGATGTGCTGCCTCACCACAGGTCCAAATCCACAGGACCACCAACCATGAACTGAGACCTCCAAAACTCTGTTAAAGTTTATTGTCTCAGGTGCTTCTTTACAGCAGTAACACAAATACCACCCTAAATATGTATCATTATCCTTGCAGAATGCCTTCTCTATAATTGAAGTTATGCATTAAGCTGGAAAATAAAAATTATTCTGAAATTAATTTTTTTTTGTCTTTTTGAGACATGGTCTCACTATGCAGTTCAGGCTGGCCTTGCGCTCTCTGTAACCCAGGCTGATTTCATCTTCACGATGATCCTCCTGCCTTGGCCTCCTGAGTTCTGGGATTAAAGGCATGTGCCACCACACCAGGTTTGAAATTAATGTTTTAAAACATAAAGTCTCACTCTGTTGCCCAGGATGACCTTGAATTTCTAGACTCATGTAGTACTCCTGTCTCAGCTTCCCTAAGTAGTTGGAACTATAAGCACATACTGCTGAGCCTGGATTTGAAATCTGTTTCTTGTATTGCATTGTAATGAGATATCATGTAATATTTTACTAAAAGTGATTTTTAGATTTTGTGCATATTGTGTATCCACATGGTAATGTGACTGTTTCTTTGTAGAAAAATGAACCTGACCTAAATTATGCTTACAGAAGAGATATCTTAAATGTAAAAAAGTAGTTTTGTTTGAAGGAAGCAGCACATATGCTAATCTGAGGAACACTGGCATGTCTATGCTGAGCATGGTAAGCTTTAAGACAAGAAGTGTTGCTGGAGAAAAAGGCACTTCATGATGATAAGAGATGGACCCAATAAAAAGCATAATAATTATATATTTTCATATATAATTGAAATTTGATTTAATTCTGAACAAAATAAACAGAATTAAAATGAAAAATTGGCAAGCCACAATTACAGTGAGAGGTTTTAAGTTTTCAAGTACAGTGGACCTCCAAAATTCAGGGCATTGCATTCCTAGAGGACCATGAGTTGTGAAAAACCATGAACTTCAGATATGGTCAGAAAAACGCCTATAAATTCCTGTTTTTATAGTTTAAACCCTAAATATGCTATGTCTCCTGCAGTTATATAATTTAACAAATACTGTATACAGTGCTGTGATAATTTCATAAAAACCATCTCCTGGAGTATCTTAAACTTCTTCTGGCACTGAGGTTCATTGCTAGAAGTCTTAGAAGGCACAGGGTGTTTGGGTGGCACCTTAGGGATCTTAAGGCTTTAAGAAGAACAAAACTGAGAACACTCATAGCTACCCCTGTACAGCAACCGATTATGATGCAGGAATGCTGGTGCGACTGCCAGAGATGGGCTACGGGATAGCAGCAGGGGGACTGGCTACTTGCAAACCTCCCACAAAAAAAAAAAAAAAAAAAAAAAAAAAATTGAGGAGGGTGTGTTTTTGAGGTTACGGGAACTCGTGGGGGGTTTCTGTGAACAGTTACTGCTTAGGTTCTAAGGAAAAGTCTGCAAATGACTGAGGTCACGAACTCTGAACCACAATTTTGTGGGAGTACACTGTACTCCTGTTAGCAATTTATAAATAAGAAAACAGAAAAATTCAGCAAGAACAGACAAGTCTTGAATGGTCTGATGAACCAACTCTTGCCAACAACTGCAAAATGCACTCATTCTTTCCAAGTGTACATGGGGCACTTACCAAAAGGAACAATACCCTGCAACATAAAAATAATTCTCACTAGATCTCAAAGAACTGCAAGCGTGCATGTGTGTGCTCTCAGAAGAGTAGTGCATAAATGTTTCAAAAATTTAAATTAATTTTTAAATATCTTATGATTCGAAGAAGAAAACAAAATGAAAAATACAATACTACTTAAACCAAAAAATAATGAAACATATTAGTATATTAAAAGGTATAAGATACATCTAAATAGTATTTAGGAGGAATATTGTAGCTTTAGATAAATGTTTCACAGGAATTCAAAAGTTATCAGTCAATGAACAAAGAGTCCCTTAAAGGAAGTTAGCAAAAAACAGTAATTCAAGCCCAAGAAAGTAGATATGATGAAGATAGCCATGCTCCATCAGGAAATCAGTATGACTAAAGACTGTTCTTGGAA
This sequence comes from Dolichotis patagonum, assembly GCA_004027295.1. NCBI lineage: Eukaryota > Metazoa > Chordata > Mammalia > Rodentia > Caviidae > Dolichotis > Dolichotis patagonum. The sequence goes on from PVJX010014279.1 coordinate 27,462, forward strand.
AAGATAAGTAAAACCAAGAATCCCTGTAAAACTGAGACTTTCCATAAAACTGACGAAGAAAAACAGAAAGAGAAAATACAATTATCAATACATTGCTTAGAGCCTCATCCATTAAAAAGACTATCAAAGATACTTTGAACAACTTCAAGCTAATAGATTTGTCAACTTATTAAAAATGGGAAGCTTGGTGGGGGATTTAGCTTAGTGGCACAAGTGCTTGCCTGGCAAGTGCAAGATTGTGAGTTCCATCCCTGGTACCAAAAAACAAATAAATAAAAACAAAAATTGGAAGCTTCTTTAAAAAGCACAAAGTTTTCTATTTCAAAAATAGAACATTAGCCGGGTATGGTGGTGCATGCCTGTAATCTCAGCACTTGGGAGGCTGAGGCAGGAGGATTGTTGCAAATTCGAGACCAGCCTAGGCTATGAAGTGAGCTCAAGGCCAGTCTGAGACCCTGTCTCGAATAAATAAATAAATAAATAAATAAATAGAACATTGGCTGAGACTCGGTCAAATTTAACACATGATTTTAAATCTTCCTGCAAAGAAGTCCCATGTGACTTCAGTAATGAATTCTATCAAACATTCCAAGAGGAAATAATGCCAAATATCTTACACAAATACAAGAGAGAATAGAGAAAAATATAATACTTTTCAATCCTTTCTAGATCGATTCTCACCAGGCCACTATAAGTAAGGAAAATTACAGGACAATATCTCTCATTAATGCAGATATGAAAGTTCCAAGATCAAGAGGTCACTTTTTTTCCTGGAAAAATGTAAGTTGAGTTAAGATAGAAAATTATTCAGTGTGGTTCACAAAATTAACAGAGTATCAGGAAAATATGATTAGTAGGTGAGAAGAGAAACATTTGATAAAATTTAAATACATATGATAAAGATATATAAAAAACTAAGATTAGAAGGCAGCTTTATTAATCTAACATTATGTTTAAAAATATTCTATTGCTAATGTTATATGGTACCAAGTAGTGGAATTCCCCAAAAGGAATAATCTTTTTGAAAGTTAAGATTAACTTGCAGTAGTAGAAATTCATTAATGATGAATGATGACAATGAATTTTCAGGGACAGAACCTGAATGCTTTATTTCCACTCTCTGAGACCAGGCCAAGGTGGTGACTGACAGCCACCAGCACAGAACATAGCGTCTTCCCCTGTGGACGGGAAGGACTAAATTGGGCCTGAAACAAACACACCCACTTTGTCAACTGACCACAGAGGTCTACATGCACAGACACTGTTACTGTGTGACCCTGGGTATTCAGGAAGGCTACAGCGCGGTGGCACCCATACCTCTGATTAACCTGGGCTGGTGGGTGACAAGTGATAAACTGTCCCTAATCTGCTAGTCAGGGAGAGCAACAGGGAATGCTACTGAGGAATCAAAATGTTTCCTTCTAGCACCTCTCCTCTCTCGGAAGGATGAGGGAGGTCCTCGTGTGAATGAGAGGGAGAGACACAGGGATGTTCCACATACGGTTGACATCCATGTTATTTTTACACTTTAGATGTGTTTGCGAAATGGCCATATATTCCTCTCAGTTCTTGTTTCATGAGCCCTGAATCAAATGCCTTTTGACTAATAATTTAATTTCTTGAAAATACATGCTGGTGCTTTAATTTATATCTCCCCTCACCAGCCTCACGCAGGTTCTGATGAAGTTTGTGCCCCAGGTCTTGGAGGAGAATGTTGAATGTGATAGCAAAGTTCAGTGGTGAGCTGCTGGTAAACTCAGGGCTGGCAGGTATGCAGATTCATAGCACAGTGGTGAAACTGATGCCTGCGTCATCAGCAGTGGGGTGGGGCTGGGGAAAGCCACATTCTCTTCCTAAGCTCACATAAGCAACGTGTAAAGTCTGAAGTGGAATTCCTCCAACTCCAATTTCCTGGATCCACTGAAATTAGAATGCAGCTTCTGTTATGGTTTGGATCTATTATGTGTTCCAGGGTGGGACTTTTGGATCATGAGGACTATAGCTTTATTAGTGGATGAATTATGATTGGGCTCCTAATTTGATGCCCTTATCTGGAGGTGATGGAAGGGCCTCATTGAACAGGATTGGCCTGAACTTGAGGAATGTATTTTTTAAAATTTAATTTAAAAGGGAATAAAACAGAACAATAAAATGAATCAAAACACTGATCAGACAGTAGGAAATCTACAACAGTTACTATATTGCATATTGTTGTCCTCTAAATAATTGCTTGGCTTTAGGCTTGAAAAGTCAGTCAAACAACACTGCTCCTCTGAATGAGCTGGTTGCTCATGGGGCTGGGCGGAGGTGCCCGTCTTCTTTCCTCAGCCCATGCGTTGGTCAGCTCACAGGCGGGGGTTTATCTTCCATCCTGGTTCTCCCCATTCCACGTTCCGGCTGGCTCACAGAAGGGGGTTGGGGGTGTGTTTTGTCCTCAACACTTTCCTCTCCGGCTCTTCCTCTCTGCCTACTTCCTGGCTGCCATGAGTGAGCGACTCTCCTGGGCTGTACCCTTCTATCATGTTTCCGCCTCGGATCAGTCTAGAGGTAATGGAGTCAGCTAACCTTGAACTGAAACCTCTGAAACCAAACAAGATTAAACCTTTCCCTCTTTGGCTTTTTTGAGATGTTTTGTCACAGAAATAGAAACCTGGGTAATGTGGAAAATTGATACTGAGGTTGGGACATCACTGTGGTGATACCTGGCTCTGTGGTTCATTGGTGTTTGAAACTTGTTTGTGGGGGCAATCTGGAACGTGTTGGAGAATTGGACTAGAAAAAGCTTATGATGTGGTAAGCAGAGCTCAATTCTGTGAGCCCAGAGTGCTGATAGAAATGCAGATCAGACTGCATTTATGAGATTTTAGATGGAAATGAGGATGTTTTTGGGAACTGCATTTGAGCCTATGCATGCTACCATCCTGGCAGAGAACTTGTCTGCTTTTGTTCATGTCAGGAGACTTTGCAAGAGCCTAAAACTAAAGACACTAGTTTGTCTGGCAGAGGAATTTTCAGGCTGTGGTATGGGTATTGCTAGCTGTTTTCAGCTAAAATTACAGTGAAAGCATAAAATGGAGCATAAATATGTGAAAAATGTGTAGCTTGGCCAGAAAAGAAACATTGTGGGCCAAAGAGGGGTGGTTGCTGAAGAGATTAGTACTGTTCAAAAGAAGCCAAATTCTTTGTACTGGGACAATTGGAAAGATGCTTTGTTGGGTGAGTAGGGGAAATAAAAAGTATCGTTATATGATATGTATAAGGATGAATACAAATAAATTTAAAATTTGGAGTTCTTTAGGGCTACCTAAAGAACTGTTTCCTGCATCGGCCATCCAGGCACTCAGAGGATGCTACGGTCACGGCCCAAGTATGTCCAGCTACTTCTGGACCTGGTGGCAGACCTTGCACCATGCACATGATGCTGTTTTTGCAGGCACGTAGAATATAAGAGTTATGGGGTCATGGAAACTCCAACTGTGATTTAAGGGAAGTGTATCTGAGAGATCAGGAAGTACTGGCTGAATTATAGTCTCTGTAGGCCAACCATCTAAGAGAGCAATGCGTGAAGCTGTGAGAGTGAGGTCAAACCCACAGCAGGGACCCAGAAAGTTACCGATGCCAGTAAGATGAAGATCTGTTGAGGCCAGCCACGAGCAGTGAGTGGAACCAGTCTGAGAGAGCGGCCAAGTGGGCTGCAGCTGGCAGAGTTAGCGGGGACAGGACGGCCCAAGTCCGTTGGAGCTCATGTCATGCCACCTGATTCCCCAGGCACGGGACATGGAACAATGGGATTTTAGTGTTTGTGTTTCAGTCTTGGTTTGATCTGCTTCCTCCTTGCCTGTTTTTTATTCCTTATTTTTGGAATGGGAACATGTACCCTGTCCTATTATTGTATGCTAGAAGTGTGAAATTTGTTCTTTTGATTTTAATAGTCTCACAGCTAAGAGTTTGTCCTAAGTTTCAGAAGAGACTTGGACTTGGACTTTTGAGCAATGTTGAAATTGTTAAGATTGTTACGCAATATATATGGTAAAGCAAAGTTAAACAAAATGCATATATCATACAGGCAATGGACAAGATTAAAATTTCTAGCACACATTAACAAAATGCCTTTTGCAATTTTTTCCCTCCCACCTCCTGGAACCTAAGGAACCAATACTGTTCGCAGAAGTAGTTTAATGATTCTATTTCCAATCAGTTTTTAAAATTTACAAAAGTTTTATCCTACAACTTCTACTTTTAAATATATAAAGGATCTCTAAATCTCTGGAACTACATCTTCATGTTAAAATTTGTCTGTTATGCCTACAGCACTGATGCATGCCTGTAATCCCAGCACTTGAAAGGGTGAGGCAGGAGAATCCTTGTGAGTTTGAGACCAATCTGGGCTACATAGTGAGTTCAAGGCCAGCCTAAATTGCAGAGCAAGATCCTGTCTCAAAAACAAAAACAACAAAACAAGTAAATAAAACCAAAAAGAAACCCCACAAAATTACATTTCCTAAAGACAGTATGTCATATGAATTTTTAAAACAAGCTATTTACAAAGTAATATTTTACTATCTCTATGTATAACATACATTGGCAACTTCTAATCATCTTGATAAGACTAGATGTTTCAAGGACTCCATTTGTCCACTATATATACAGCATTCTTGAATAAACTGTACACATGTAATAGTAGTTAGGGTTGGAAATATCTTCAATATATGAGCATTCCAGCCAGGCATGGAGGTGCATGCTTTAATCCCAGCACTCAGGAGGCTGAGGCAGGAGAATCACTACAAGTTCAAGGCCAGCCTGGGTTACAAAGAGAGTTCAAGTCCACCCTGAACTGCATAGTGAAACTCTATCTATATATACACACACACATACACACACACATGCACACATACATTCTGCCCTAGAGCCCTTCTCTTCGCCACCAACCTAGGAGGTCAAAATACTCAAATTTTCAGAAGACAATTTTCCCTATGAATTTTAATATAAAATGTACAAAATTATTGATACATTATGTACAAAACTCCACTTTTGCCCTCTTTAACATCTAGGAAGACTACATACTGTAAATTGGGACTCATCTACATACACTACACTTAACAAAGTAAAGCAAAATGAACAATTATAAGAGATAATGGTTATAAAACTTCACTAATGAAGGCCAGGTGTGGTGATGTGTATCTAATTCCAGCATTCTGAGGCCGAGATAGAATCACCGTAAGTTTGAGGCCAGCCTTGACTACATAGTGACCACACAGCAAGACTGTCTCAAAAACAAAAACAAACAAAGTTCACTGGCACAGAGCTCTTTCCATTTTCTCCAAAAAAGGGTAGTAACACAATGTGTACTATTGAAGAGGGGGTTAGCTATTTGTTCCCATAAAGAACATGTTATATGTGTTTTAACAAATTTATAAAATGTATTATTTTGCTACTACTTTTGAACACATATCAGGTGCATGAAAACATCTAGAAAGACTAGATATTCAAGAAAGTGCTTAGCAGTATTAACTTCACATTAATAACAAAGAATAAAATGCACATACAGAGCAGAGTTTACAATATGAGAAGGTGACTAGTCTGGCAAAGGGCTTTCCTTCTTCTTACCATCTTCTGCTCCATGCCTTCTAACCCAGCAAACAAGGAGTAAACGGTTAAACAACTGCGGGGCAAAAGCACCCAGGCTCTGTGGGGGCGGAGTGGCTAAGCAAGAGGTTTAGATTGGTAAGGCGTGTTGTATCTGGCCGTTGTCCTTCCCCAGTCCCCAACAAACAGCCTAGCCTTGAGATATTTCCTTGGTCAAACTACATTTCTTTGTCTTTTTCTCTTACACTGATATTCTAAATAAAAGCCAAAGAGTTCTCGGCTTTGGTGCTACTCCTGGGTCTCCCTAATGCTGGGTGCGCTCAGGTGAGATAGCCCCTCCCGGCCTCTGTGTTCAGATGAAGTCATATCTCCAGGTAATCTTTTCATCCTTCGTGCCACCATGGTCTGTTGCACACTGCGACAGCCAAATGTCCCTCCTGGTGTAGCTTCTAGAGATTCTCTAACAACTCCATGTCAAAAGATGTTTGTTTTTTGTGATTTTACAAAAATAGGCATTCACAAAATATGATTAACTCTGTCGTATTTTGGCAACCTCTTTGCATCTAAAATGTTCACGTGTAGCAAGTTTTCTTGTAAAAGCAGGAGCAGGGAGGGATGAGAGCAGCTTTTTCATATTATATTTACAGGTCTTCTACAAACACCCAGTAAATCTTCCCAAAGGACATTTACAATTAGCCAAATGGGTTTCTATGGGAGGAGGAAGCCCGGGTCTGATGGCTGGGTGAGCGTTCTGGGTTGGGCCAGTTTTTCAGATCTAGACTGACCCTTTTTGGGCCATGGAGGTAATAGGCCTCCGCCTTTAGGGTGGCTGCTATTCCTTTCTCCACACCTGGACATTTCTGTTCCCACTCAAAAGCTCCACATCTTCAAGCCCGGTGGGTTTTAGCTGTGACTGGCAGGGCTGGACCAGGTTACCTGATAGCACAAGGTATCAGGTTCTGAGAGGCCCCTGCTGGTCACCAAGGTGCAGTGAGATAGGGGCACGATTGGGTGGCATTGGAGGTCTGGACACAGACAGTGTGTCCTAGAACTCTAGGACAGAGGCTGCAGCCTGTCTGCATCCTCAGCTCAGCGGCTAAGGGATCTTCAGGACGGAGGCACTGGTGGATCTCCAGGTCCCAGCTCCATGGGCCTCTGTAGCTGAGAAGCAGTGGCTGGTCCCCAGGCCCTGGTCAGAAGGCGCAAGGTCTGCAGGGAAGAAAAGCTGGGTGGTCCTGAGGCCCAGCTCTGAGGGACCCTTGGTTTTTAAATGATACTTGTGGCCCAGGTATATGGGCCCCTAGGAATGTGCAAAGCCAAGAAAAGGCCAGTCCTGGGTCCTAATGCTGAGGGCCATGGGTATCCATGGAGTTGGATGCAGTTTTGAGGGCCTGAGGGTTTGTGGTTTGGAAGTGATGGGCAGTCCCCAGACTTCAGCACGAAGTACCCTGTGGGTCTGTAGAGGGGAGGTAGAGCTGAGCCCCTTGGCCTGTGGCTGGTTTTCTTGACCCAGCCGTGATGACCCCAGGGCCCTGCTGTGCACAGAGGGCATCTAATTTTAATCTACAGCATGTGGAAAGCCAGTTTGTCCAGTTTATTAAAAAGTTGTCTTTCTTCCAGTGAATATGTTTGGCACCTTTATCAAAGATAAGACAGCTACATACATCTGGAGTTGTTTCTGCATCTTCTAATCCGTTCCATTGATCCTTGGGTCTGTTTCTTGGCCGTGTCATGCTGTTATTATCACAGTAGTTTTGTAGTATAATTTCAAGTCAGGGATTGTGATGTTGCCTTCTTTGCCTTTGTTGCCCAGAATTGCTTTTGCTATTTTAGGTCTCTTCTGGTTCCAAAAGTGTTGTTTTCTGTAATTCTGTAAGATATGCTGCTGGAGTTTTTATTGGGATTGTATTAAATCTGTATAACAATTTTGGAAGTACGACAATTTTCACTGTATTGGTTTTTCCTATCCAAGAACAAGGAATATCTTTTGATTTTCTGATATTCTTTCATCTTATTAAGAAGCTTTTTCATAGCAAGAGAAACCATCAACAGAGTGAAGAGACAACCACAGTGTGGGAAAGAAGCTTTGCCAGATGTTCCTCAGGTGAAAGACTATTATCTAGAATATATAAAGAACTAAAAAAAATCAAAACCCCAGAACCCCTAAATTTAAAGACCCAGTCCAAAAATGGGCATCTGAAATGAATAGACACTTCTCAGGTGAAGAAGTAGAAATGACAAATACATGAAAAAAAATGTTCAACATCACTGGTCATTTGAGATATACAAATTAAAACAGCACTGAGATTCCACCTCAGCCCAGAAAGAGTGGATATTATCAAAAAATCAACCAATAACAAATGCCGGCGAGGCTGTGGGGGGAAAAAAGAACACTTCTCCACTATTGGTGGGCGTGTAGACTGGTGCAACCACTGTGGAAATCCATATGGAAAATCTTCAAAAGACTAGGACTAGAGATTCCATTTGACCAGCTATTCCCCTTCTTGATATCTTCCTGAAAGAATTAAAAGCATCATATCACAGCAATATATGTGCACTCATGCTTATAGAAGCACAATTTTTAATAACTAAATCTTGGAGTCTGCCCAAATGCCCATCAACTGATGAAAAGATAAAGAAGATATGGTTTTTTAATACAATGGACTACTTCTCTGCCATAAAGAAGAGTAAGCCTGAGACATTCCTAGGTAAATGAATGTACCTTGAGAGCATACTCTTAAGTGAAATAGATTGTACACATGTGTAAATGCCACATATTTTCTCTGGTGTGAAAGTGTAAATAAGGACCAAAATGTATAATAGATACTGAGAAATGGAAAGAAAATGTTCAAGTGAGAAGGAGAACAATTTGCGGGGGTGGGAGAGAAGGAATGAAAAAAATAGAATAGAAGGAAAAAAATGGACACAAAGCTTTCATAAAGGACCAGGGATATATCTCAGCAGTATGGTGCCTGCCTGATAAGAGCAAGATCCTGAGTTCTATTCTCAGCACCAGAAAAAAAAGCTTTTGTAAATAAGGAGAGCAAGAGGAGTTGCATGGAGGGGAGGGAAATGGGGAAGAAAAAGAAGCAAGACAGATCATGTACAGGACAAATTCCACATGATGAATGTTATCACTATGTCTATCTAAAAATGTACCTGTTAGGTTAGATTCTGTGGCTTACACACAATCTAAAGTAGTCACAGCAATGGCCAAGTTTTTACATAAAATGGCACAGTTACTGGGGGCAGTTTATAGGAATAGTATCACCGGAGATGAAAAATCCAGTGAAAGTGCTGTTAACTGCAAGGCATTTCATTGAATGAGTTAACGGGATGAATGGCAACTGAAGTTAGGAGTTGGGGCTGTCACAGAGGGAAGAAGATCCCAGATGCGCTACAGGCCGCTGTTTAGAGTAGCACTGACTTGGTGTCACTATTTGGGCTCCGGCACAGTTACAGGATGTATTCGTGGATCCAGTGATTAAATCTTTAAATTTCTAGAATAGTGAGGAAATGATAAATGGCAAGCCTTTAAAGTACACCTCCTATGTTTTTGGATATCCTGTTTGTTGTCAAGAAAAATAAATCCCAAGCACATAAATAGTGTAGCTTTAAAAAGATTTATGAGTGCTGACGTGGAGAAATAATAACTGTGCTTGGTTAATGCCCATGGTGACTATTATTAACCCAGATTGACTGGAGGTAGGAAACACAACAACTGTTTTAGTGTTCTGGGTCAAAGAGCAAAACAGCAATAGTGTCATTTACAGTGCCTACAAAGATTATTAATGTTTGGGTTGTTTTGCTATTCTGTATTAATGAGTGGAAATGAATTAGCAGGAAAATTCCTGCTATAGCCACGGTGCTGGGACAGAGGGGAAGTGACGCTGACACAGCCTCCTGCATTGCTCATGATGGTGGGAAGCACTGGCTACACTGGGCTGACTTACAGGTCGCTGCTGGTCACAGTTCAGTCAGTGAGAAAAGCTGCTTGTGAAATGCGCATGTGTTTGAGTGTATTAAAGACCGTACAGTGACGAGCATGACTTTTCTCCAGCCAGTGTGATTTTATGAGAGCACTGAAGAGCTGATGCTTTTGCATCTGTTTGATTATATCATCATTTGATTAATAAGAAAGATAATGCAGGTCTTTTCTCACCTGATGAAAAGTTGGACTAGATGGTTGCTGGTAAATAAAGTTAATATATTGACAAGAAATAAGTAAGTATTTAAAGAACTGATTAATTATGTACTATAGGTACACATGTGCTAATAAAAATTGTCAAAGAACATGGAAAGGGGTAAAACAAAAAGAGCTAATTAATATATGTGTATATATAAAAAAGAAAATTCTATGATCTTATGGTAAAGAATGCTGGTGTTAACTGGTGTTAATATTATTGAAAAATAATTTAGTTATAATCTATTGGAGTTTGCTTAAAAGTTTGAAAATTATTCAGTGTCCCCTGGAAATAATTGTTAATAGCCTGACTAAATAAATATGAAGTTTGGTATCAGGCTAAAAATAAAATCATAAGAAATAGAGATTTTTACATAGGGTAGAAGATATCTTTAATATAAGTTATAGCTATTATGATACATAGTGTTAAAGAGTGATTATGATAGAAAAGTAAATTTTTTACTTTAATTTTTTTAAATTTTATTTTAAAAGGGAGTAAAATTAAACACAACAAAACAGAACAGAATGGGACATAAGAAAGCATAAATTTCAAAGCTAGACAACCAGAGATCTTCACTATCTGTCATATTGTCTCTTGTTTCTTCCAAATGGTTGTCCTTGTCTTTGCATGTGGAGAGCTCATACTAA
>PVJX010014280.1:0-45319 GCA_004027295.1 Dolichotis patagonum
TAACAGGCAAAGCATGTGAATTTACTATCAGTAAAGCAGTAAGAACATCACTTAAAGGAGAACTTACTTTGAATTTTTCCCCCTCTAATGGATAATAAGTAGCTAAGTCACTCCTCTACCTGACTTGAGTAATCCTCCTACCACGAAGCACTGTTTAAGAGAGATGGTGCTTTCAACATCCTTAGCATAAATAAGTGGCGGTGGTAATGGCTTGGGTAGTTTTCATAGTTATCAGTTTAATTGTGTTGTTATTGCTAAACTTTGACCATGTATAAGGGATTTTGTTTGACCTGTTAATTAATGAAGCATTACTAAAGAAAGTATCACGATTAGATCCTGTTCTAAATATCGTCAATGGGGCACCTTCTTCAGTTTAGGCTACCTGTCTATTCCCTCCCACTGGTTGTACAGCTTTGTTTGCCAAGACCTTTTCCTTCATTGTGATTATTAATATGGGCTCAGGGACAATGTAAGGAAGGAATATGTCCTTAATCCTATAAAATCTCCTGATATTAGATTGAATTCATGATTCCCTCAAGCTTCATGTGCCCTAAATATTCAGTATTATCTACCTATTATTTATAACTCTAACTTCATTTTCTTATTTCCCTACTTGCTCTTTATCCTTGATAGAGCTGTGGTAATTTTCCTCATGTTTCTTGAAAGTGAGAACTAATTTTCTACCTTTGCATGGAATACTGTTTTCCCAACTCTTCACCTAGTTGAATTATACTATATATCTCCCTTAAAGATGACCTTCAAAGAACGCTTCTCTGACAGTTACATTAAATTTTCCCATCACACTTACATTTTAAAAATATTTATCAGCTTTCACTTTTCACTATGCATGCATTTATGTGATAATGTGTTTCCCAGTGTTTCTTTAATGGTAAACAATGAATGAAATAGACTTGATCAAGACTACAAAAACACATTAGGATATGCGAGGTCTAGTCCAAGTGTATGTTAGAGTTCACGGTTATTGGATCCAGTAGTAAATCAGATTGCAGGATGGCTGCCAGTGACTCTATATTCCCTTGCTCATCTTTAGCACTATAGAAAAAATTGCTTTTCAATGATTTAATACCAAAGCAAAACATTTATAAAAACTTCCAAGAAACCTAACCTCACATTTCACTGGACAAAGTTTTGAGTTGGTCACCGACTGGATTCTTTTAGTATAATCTGACACCTCCCCCTTTGGAACTAAGGTTAGAAACAGATTTCCCTGAAATATGGACCGTGAGATGGATACATAAACTAAATTAGCATTCTGTTGAAAGTAATGAAGGAAAATTCAATTCTGCTTAAATAATTGTTATATCCACCACAATACTATATGCATAGAACATGGTTATCTTGTTTGAACTGTGTAATATTGTTACCCTCCTGGTTCTAATACCTTAAAATGATACTATCCTATTGTTTACTATTCAAGTTAAATTAACAAATTTCACTCCTACAACTTTGCAGGAAAAATTTTGGATGCATTTTTTAAAATTTTTTATCAGTACATGTGTGTAGTACATAATGTTTACGTTCCTTGTGGGGAGTTGTACATGAATATAATACATCCTAATTTCTTTTTCTCATCCCTTTTCTCTTCTCTCCCTTCCTCCTCCAACATTTGATCCCTTTTCTTTATTTGTAGATGGTTGCAGTATGCAATATCTACATTCTTTCTATGGAGTTGCATTTATATGTACTTTCATGTGGAGTCAGAGTCATTTCCTATCAAAAATTGGCTGCAATTGGCTGTTTCCTAAATTTTTGTACCTTGCTGGAAGGTTGAACATAAATTATGTCTGATGATACCTATGATAGTAAGATTATGATGCTAAAACAAAAATACCATAACCTTGAAGCTTAGATAACAGGCATTCACGTCTTATACCTCTGGAGGCTAAGATTCCAGATCCAGCTTCCAGCAGATTTAGTATCTGGTGAGAGTCCACTCTTTGGCTGTACACAGCAGCATTTTGATGTATCCCATATAGTCATGAGAGAGATCATCTGTTTCTCATCTCTTTTTATAATGACATTGATCTCTTTCATGAAAGGTCCAGCCTCATGAGCTAATGACCTCTCAAGAACTTACTCTCCAAATTCCATCACAAGAGGGATTCGGATTCAACATTTGTGTTTCGGGAAAAGTCATGAATTCAGTTCATACCATGAACTGAAAACTGATTCATTTCTTCACTCTGGATAATAATTCCAGCACGCTAAGCAATAAAGACAATGAGGGATAAATTTTAAGAGATAAAATTATAAAATATAATGGTAAATCAGGTAATATTTCAATTAAAGCATCATGAATTCTGGAGAGGTTTTATGAGGAAACATTGGGTGTCAGTTAACTGTAATGCAGCAAGGACATAAGGATCTGAAGTAGAGTGAATTGACACAGAAGAAGCGCACATCTGCGCCTCACCTGGTGTGTCTCAAGATCATAAAAGCACAAGACTTGCACTGCGTCTGAGGATATATTCACTAAATTCAATGGAGCAGTACATAGGGACCTGCAAGCGGGAGACTTGTAATGACACACAGAAAGCTCTAACTATGCTCTCAAGGTCAGACACCTCAGGAGCCTGAGCTGACTTTGTACTTCAGATTGCAGTGAGAGAGGATAACTTATCCCAGAGTGGTAATTAAAACTAAAATAGAATTCCTTGTGAATGTCTCCCTAAAACAAAGAACTTTATTAAAGCCTTCTACCACTAGTGTAAAATGTATTTTTATTTGAAGTAGTTGTAAAGATGAGTCAAACTCTGATTACATATATAAGGCTTTGACATCAGCATGTTCAAAGAAATAAATCTAATCAACTTTGTATACAAGAGACTTATACATATACATGCATGAATATGTACACATGTGCACGCACACTTCTAAATTTAGACACATTGAAGGAAAGTCCTTTTGCAATCAATGCATCAGCACATATTTCCAGAAACAAGAATTATATTAACAGTTTCATGTAATCCAGAATAATTTGATACCAGAATAATTTGTACCATTCTGTTTTCCTAAGGCTGCCATGCTAAGATTGTGCAATATGTCGACTACATAAAAGTGCCTGGCCACCAAGCACTAGGGATCCTATATAACCAGCAGGGGATGTGTTAACTACAGCAGTTTCTATACACCACAATACAGCAACATTTTTTAATTTATCCACTGAAGACAGATTCTATTTTGTTCTAATTTTCATGAAAATGCTGCATGTGCTAACAGTTGAGCTGACATAATCTTATGTGTTGCTAGCAACAAACTTTACAATGTAAACATTATGAATTCCATGTGATCTAAAGCATTCTGAGATACATCACTCATTACATACTTAAGTGCAATAATATGAGTCTACCCACTGCTTCATATATTTCCCAAATATGAGGGCAGAAGTTGTGTGTATTTGGATCTTAGTATTCAATTGATGTGATCATATCTCAATTTGAATTTTGTGCATTACTGTTAATTGCCCCTCCTATAGTCCTATAGCTAATGTTTTCTCTCAACTCCATTTTGCTCTCTAAAAAATCATAGCTCTTTTATGAGTTCTTTAGGGAAGCATAATACACACAAATTGCTTGATAACAGACTGGAGAGGGTCTCTGGATAAGGAAAAAAATTTAGAAAATATACTAACAACAATTTAAAGTCAAATATGATGTACCAGTTTATTACCTCCCCTCATCTTCATAAGAGGGTTCATACTTAACTATAAAATTTCACAAGAGTATCCTAAAACCAGAATTTCAGGGCTCCATTTCTTTTTGTATGAAATTCCCGATTTTCCCTGAAATACAGCAGTGGCTTCAATAGTTGTTATTTTAGGTAATAGCCCTTTTTTGTACAAAATAAGACAAGAAAACTAAAACTCAGAATGCTTGTGTAATTTACATAAAGTCATTTAAACTGCAAAACTAACTTTCCGTTCATTAAATACCAACTGCAAAACACCTTGGCACACATCAAGACATTCCAGATCTTCAAAAAGTCTTTAGGCTAATATCCTGAGGAAAATTATCACATGGGCTCCATACATTCACTATTGTATAAGCAAAACCCAATAAAACAAGAAGGCAACTTCCTAAAACTATGAGTTTATTCTCTAATAGAACATACATACATCAAACAAATGAACATATGTATATATTCTACAGTATTTAGAGCTAAGTATCATGAAGGGAAAGAAAGACACATTATGAATAAGTAACAAAAAATGTGTCTCAGAGTACATTGACAATCCTTCTATGCTCTTTGAAATGCCATACAAAATCCTCTTCTTTATATTTTTAATAACTTAGACTTTTAAAAAAAAATCTCAAGAATCCTCTGATATCAATACACATATTTAATTACTGCTCCAATTCAGCTCCTAATTATGTTCATTTCTCTTTTTTGCTCAACTTATCTCAAAACAAACATAACAATACATATAAACAAGCAAGCAAAATAGTTCTGAAGAAACTACTTTCTCTTGTCTGTATTCACCAAGTTGAGTACTAGGAAAATGAAGCCTATAACAGGCTCATCAAACTGGAATTTTGGGTAATGAATGCACCTGCAAAGAGTTCCATAAACCTGATATGCTTTTCTGGTTAATTTTTTTCTGTCACCACTGAACTATTCTCCACTTAATATTTGGCCAAAGGCCAGGGTTTCTAATTCACAGAGGAAAAATTAGTAACATCAGGCAGAATTTTTTATTTCTACTTTGAAATCTCGATATATGTGTACTCAACTCCTCCTGTGTTTTATTGGTTAAAAAGATACATGTTGCTGTTTAAATCTAAGATCTCTTTCTTATTCACTTGGCTTTTCTTTCACATGTCTGGCCATTTTTTATTATGTTTTCCTAATTTAGATATTGATTACCTTCCAGTCTTGATCTCAAATGTAATTCATCTGCATATGAGCATATGTGTTTACCATGTTGCAAATTCCTCTAAACATTAGATCTTCAGCTGAGAACCTTCCTTAGAGATATCCCTTGAGCATGTTAAATATGTCTCGATCTGTGTTTTTTCCTTGAAAAATCCAAAGCATTCCAATTTCCAAAAAACAAAAATCTCAGTCATCTGTCGTTCAAATATTAAATACATTTCAAGACATCTCTTCAACTTTGTTTCTTGATTACACTGTTAAAAATCCTTCTTTCTCAACTATTTCCCTATTTCAATTATTCCTCCATGCAACTGCATACTTAAGGTGTCATTTTATAATGAAAATATGATTATGGTGTTATCCTATAAAAGACACACCTCCACTGGCTAAAGATAAGAAATAAAATCTTGAGAATAATCTAAAAGGTGCTAAAACCCTTTAGACTTCTCTAAAATAGTTTTATTTATTTTTACCTTCTGACTCTCGAAATAGCACAGAGGTTTTTGATTTTTGCAAGTGCAGCATACTTTCTTGCCACCTTCAAACTTTTGAACAGGCTTTTACCAGAGAAAACTGTCTTATATAATAAATATCTACTTGACTTTAATGCTTGAACTCAAATTTACTTCCTCATGAATGCCTTTTTCTATAATAGCCATCTCTAGGTATTATACTCAAAAGCCTCTGTGCTTATTAAGCTCAAACCTTAAAGAAACAAATGGAAAATAACCACCTAAAATCAATAGACCACCTGCAAACAGCAGTGTTACTCCTTAAAACGTAACTAACAGAAATATATAACATCAAATATCAAAGACACACAATAGTATTCGTAGCAACACTTTTAGCTCCACTCTGGAAAAACCCTAAACCATCAGGGTTAGGATGGATAAATGATATCAGATTTATATAGTAGAGTCCCACACAGCAATGATATTGTATAGTCTGCAACCACATCAACAGTAATGACTCTCACAAATGTGTTCCATGAAATAAGCTGAATATAAGTGAATATGAACTTTATGTTTTGCTCCACTTACACAATGTTCACAGGGATGGAAAATCAATAGTTTGAAAAATCAGAAGAGTGGTTGTCATGAGGTGGAACGAGTGACCAGAAGAACATAATGAAGGTTTATTCTTCTTCAGGAATATTCTGTTAACTGTTCTTGGTGTTGGCTTGCAAGGGTTAATTCATTTTGGTATCTGTCCTTATCTGTAAAATTATGATCTGTGACTCTGTAAACCTCAAAAAGATGTTGAACTGCACAATATGTCATTCTCACTACATGATGATATGAAGCAAAAAACTAAAACAGAGATGTGATAGGAGACCCATGGTTCAGCTTTGCAATATTTGTAAGTAATTTAGACAGGGTAATCAGAGCAACATCTTGCCTAGACAGTGCTTTTTTTTTATCAAAAATACAGTGGAAAATACGAAAGCCAGGCAGACATCTGGGAATATGTGTGTATTGATCAATGACAAAATACATGGGAAAATCAACTTTTCAGTTTGAATTCAGCTGGCTCTTTTGTTGCTAGGCTGTGGCAAGGCAAAAACATCACAGAGGAAGGGCATGTGTGGCAAAGGAAAGTTTCCTGTCTCATGGCATCCAGACATCTAGGGGCAACAGAAAGAGAGAAAGAGACTGCGAGCAATATATGTCCTTCCAACATGTCACCAGTGACCTTCTTCCTCCAGCCCAGCCCCACCCCCAAGCAGCCCATTCAGGTGATGATGAATCCAGTGCCCTGATGTTTAGAACCATTCAAGGCTCCATCTTTGAAACTGCTGCACTGGGATCCAACCCTCAATACATGAGTCTTGGTAGGAACACTCCATACTTAAAGCATAAGAGAGTTCTGAACAGATAAACTACTAGACAAGTTTCCATGAGATGTTAGTCACTCAGCTTAGAATTTTCAAAGACCATTGAGAGGCTGGTATGATTGGATCCAGTTATCAAGGAAAGATGAGCATTGATTAGTACAAGAAGTAACGGGGAAGTGAAGCCAAAGATTTCAGGGTCGTTTAGGTCATTGTGAAGAGTCTAAATTTGTGAAAATCACTCTCATGGGAAACTTCACATCTCAATAACCATACTATGGTAAAGTCTTTTTTACATTGAACTTAGACTAGCTGTTTGCAATCAGTACTGTATCATGTGTACTTAGTTTTAAGTCTTGTTTCTACTTGGATATCTTGAAGTGCTCACTCTTGGGGAAGTTACCCATGATGTAAGAAGTTTATCTTGTGACTCCCCTATTCTGAGGAAACCCAAAGTGATCAATTAGGATACAGCGTACTGAGAAGCATGCTGGCTCCCCCCCAGCTCCATCAGTTAACATAGGTAAGATACCAGACCTGAGAATGAAGAAGTTATCTTTAATTTCCATCAAGACTTGTATAAATTCAACTGCATTTGACTAAAACCACACAACATATCTTCACATCTGTATCCAGTTAATCACAGAACCATTAAGTCATTAAGTTTTTGCCATGTTCTGTTATTCTGTAACAGATAATTAGAATAAAATTTTTCTGTATGTAAGACAAAAAGCCATTGGAAGTTTCTGCCCAGAGGTATGGTTTATATCTTTAAGAGATTAGTCACATATGGTACATTTTGAAAAGACTACAGGAGCTGTCAGAGGGCAAAGGCAGAAGTAGAGATAGAGCTTAGAGAGGACTTGCTCTCTTCACACCTCATAGCAACAATCACAGTTCAAATGACATAATTTATTTTATTGTTTCAATATATTATTTTGCTAATCTAGAGCTTTTAGAAGGCAAGTAGTACATATATCTTCCTCACTCATAAATTCTCAGTGACTGGCAGGTACCCATAAACACTTATCAAAATAATGTATGATTGAATTATCAAATAATTAATACTTTTAATGCCTAACTAAGGACTTTTTCTTAGGCATTTACCAGATTTTGGTTCTTCATTCTCTTTTTAATTTTCTGATTTTCCTTTCCATTTCCTTCAAGTTATGACCTGGCTTTAAAAATAGTTTGCAATATCTACAATATGCATGGAAATGAGAATTCTATCACCATGTATTAAGATTTTGAACACAGAGTAACTTTAATAATTTCAAACTCAAATGACATATGATAGGAAATGAGGCAAATCATGACTGCAAAGATAGTGTGTATTTCTTTCTTATAACCAAATCTGAAGCCCGCAGAATATTAACACCTTTTCTTTGCTATTCCATGGAGTGAAATATTCTGCAAAATCAAAAGGGTCATCTTTTTTGAAAAATTACAAAATTTGGTTTACTCTAATATTGCAGATAAAGAGAACTGCTACACAGAGAATACTAAAAATAATATTCAAAAGGTCTAAAGTTATTCCCATATCCAACTCTATCAGTTCCAAAAATTATACACTTCATCCCGGCTTATTTCATTTATTTCTATTTGACATTATTTATAAATGAATTAATTTACTATATATAATTTCATATTTCAGCAACTCCACATTATTACCATAAGTCATTGTTTTATTCTAGCTTCAAGAAACAATCTCAGGATTATAATAGGATCAGTGCCACGTACCAATGACAGCATGTTAAATCATGACATATGCAGGAGTGGTTTTATAGTAAAAATACTTTCTTGTATTCACTTTTGTATTCTGCTTCCTTGTTTCCATGTTCCAAGGTCTGTATCAGATATGCTGTCCAAAACATGTTAGCAAAACCATATGCTCTTTTAGTTAGAACTATTTCCCAGTCAGTCTATATGCAATTCTGCACAACATCACATGATGCTGATAACATCAGCATAATCAGAAAAAGAAGCAGAAACGGTTGGCTATTGTTTCCATCAAGGCAAGCTTAATGTGTAGCAGAGAGTGAGAGCTTTCTGTACTTAGTAATCTTGTGCTATGGAACGTGAAAGATTATTCTCTCTGTTCCAGTTATATTCTGCAGTATAATACACCAGCTTATTAGTTTGTGGTTTAGAAAAAAATCATTTATTTTGTTCAAAAATCTGTAATTCAGTCAGGATATAGCAAGAATGATCACCTGTACTCCACGCAGGTTCGTAGAGGCTAGGTGATTACTCACACAACTAATAAGCTGACATTTGCTGTTGACTGACTTGGTTGGAATTATCAGCTGGGAACCTCCGTTCCTTTTTACATGGCACTTTCACAAATATAAGTACGTCTGAATGAAGTAAATAGGGTATCTTGGAGCTCCCGTCCTCTATACACCTTTATTCCTAGTGCTTGGCATAACATAAAAGCATAACATAAACAATCCTGCCCCCCCCTGCTTTTGGGCCTCTCTGCTCATGTCCATAGTAGCATGATTTCCACAGAATTACTACCCTCCTAAAGCCCCCCACAAAAGATAAGTTTGTGATCCTGATACCTGGAGGTAAGGGTGAATGAGCTATTTTTCTACCAATGTTCTTGATAAGAATTCTTGTTCATGAGACAGAGGCACTCAAAAACTCAATAAATACTTGCTGGTTGAAAACAAGTTGTGTGTGCGTGTGCATGTGTGTGTGCATATGTGTGTCAGAGACATCAAAAGAGAAAGACAGAGGAAAGGAGGGGGAGAGAGAGAAAGAATGAGGGAGAGAGAAGGAGAGAGAATTTTGTCTGTGTTCTGTTGAAGTCTCCCAAACTTGTCCATTGTTTTACCTAAGCCTTTTGAGTCTACCCTCCTTGACTCTAAAATGTCACAGATCAAAGGAACAAGAAACAGAAGTGCTTTTGGAAACTTTCTTTTTTAGTCAGAGCAAATTGAAGTATGTAACATTCTTTTTCCAGTGCTGAAGGTGTGGGTTTATATATGGTTTTATTTACCCTTTGTGTGGATTTTGTGTTTAATTTTTATTTTTATTGGTTTCAAGGATCATAATGGATTGCTGGAATCAGATTATCACCATTATCTTCCAAAATCAGAAGTTCTCTTCAATTATGAATTCTCAAATTCCTTCAAACTGATTGTGGGAAAATAATTACGCCAGAGGGAAATCAACTCTATTCTGTACCAGGTTTGTGTCAAAAATATTTAAGGATACACATCTGTCTTCTAACTTTAAATTAAAAACACGTCCTCTAGATCTTTATCAATTATATATAATAAACAGAATTTTCTTTCTGTAATCATATAAGTTTTATCTTTTCCTCTTAAGTTTATTCATTGTAATGCAATGTAACCTAGTGTAAGATGTTTTTTATCTGACTGTTTGTAAGAAGAGCATCTTATCAGAAGTCTCAACTGCTTCCTGTTGTCTATTGAGAGAGAAACAAATTACAACAAAGTCTGAGCTTGTTTTTACCTACTGTTGTGGAACTATTTGCTTTCAGAGAATACAAACAAGGAAGCCATGAAAGAATTATGATTCACCAAACAATTAATTACATCCTCTGTGTGTTACTTCTTGTATTGCTATTTAAATCAGACAAATTATAGTCAAACTCCAGCTCTGATATTTAATAGCATGTGATTTCAGTGAGTTGTTTATCTTTTGTGATATTTAGTTTCCTCGTGTATAAATGACAACAGGAAACTGAAGACTGTTTTATGGAATAAATGTAGTAATATAAAAGAAAATATGTAACATGTAGCCTGAGGGTAGAATCTCAAAAAATGTTTAACCACCTTTCTGTTACTTTTTAACGTTTTTCCCGCTTGAGACAGGGTCTCACTAAGCAGTTCAGACTGACCTTGAGCTCACTGTGAATCCCAGGTCGGTCTTAAACTCACAATTCTCCTACCACAGGCTCTGGGTGCTAGGATTACAGGCATGCACCATAATGCGCAGATCTATCACTGTTTTGAACTTGCCTTTTTACTTGTGTAATTTAAATTGATATTAACTATTAATATACATACACCTAAGTATCATGATATAATGCATGAACATTATATCACAGATATATAACTCTACATTCACATACACAAAACAAGCTGTATATATAAATTAAAATATAAAATTCTGACATTTGTATCACTTATAATATAATTCATATAATTTTATGTTTATTTTCCCTATAAAGTTAATGACATCTATCATTTTTTAAATAACTAACATAACTAACTCTGTGTTACCTAGTATTTAACATTTCTACATCTTCTACATGGAGTAGTAAATCTTGAATGAAAACAAATAATGAACCGCTATAAAAAGACATCTCTATTTTTAGTTCTTCCCTATAATTGGTTACTAAGGCTGCTGTGACACTTTTCCACCAACTGGGTTTCAAAATTTCAGAGATTTGAATTCCAAGATTAAGGTTTTGGCAAGGTTGACTTCTTCTGAAGGTTATAGGGACAAGTTATTTTTGGCCTCCTGCCCTCTCTGTGCATGTATATGGATACACATGTATCTTTGAACAAATATCTTCTTCTCATAAAGACACTTACCACATTGGATCTGGGTCCTCTAAGAACCCTGACTTCATAACCTCCACAAAATCTCTGCATCCAAATACAATCAGTCTCAGATACTTAAATTAAGGATTTCAACATGAATTTGGGATAAGACAAAATTCAGGTCTTCAGAGGCTCCCATAAACTATATATATATATATATATATATATATATATATATATATATATATATATATATATTTCTCTCATTGTTAAAATAGTAATCCCAACCACACTGAATTTCCAAAACATAATAGAGAGCTGGATTGTCAGAGACTACTTCCTTAAAACCAATGTGGTGTGCATATCAGTTATCCCAGGACTCTAGGGGCTGAAGATTACAAGTTCAGCCCAACTTGGCAGCCAATGATTTGGTGAGATCCTATCTTTAAAAACATTTATAAGGGTTAGGGATATGGTAGTCAAAAGACTCTGGGTTTAATGCGCAGTATCCCACATAAAAAATCACTTCCTCAGCATCTGGACCTGTAAACTTGTCTAAATCAACATCCACTCCTTTTATTTTTATTAGTTCACTACGGAGCTCTTTTGCCCTTTCCTGTGAAAATGTGCTTCACTGTGTTTTCCTTGTATTTGTCACTTCTTTTCCTTGACTGCTTTGTGGTGATATCTCTTCTTCTCTATGCACAACACCAACTCTCCCCATGTGGCCAACTTGTTTCTCTTCAAAGAAAAACACTCAGAAACAACTACCTACACTTAATAAATACTCCACTCTCTCTTCTCAGGCCATGATCAGTTTTCACTGCACCAAGGAACTTTTACTACAATTTTTCCATTAACATTTCTCTAGCGTATGTTACCCTGCAGAACTCCTAACCAAGTTTAATGAGTCGTTTACTAACACAATACTATTGCTCCCTCTTTTCCTTCAAGATTTTTTTTGACTACAGTACTAGGAATCAAACCAGTGCCCCTCTACTATTGAGCTATATCCCATCCCTTTTAATAATATTATTCAGAGTCTGAAGTTTCCCAGATGGGCCTCACACCTGCAATTTCCATGCTTCACCCTCCATCAGAACTGGTATTACAGACTGTTTCAAGATTTTTAAGTGTTGTTTTCTATGATGAATTTCTGACATATACACATATTGCCTCCATCTCCAGGGAAGACTAACTGCACCTGTTTCTCTATGCCATCATTAGTCTTTTTAAAATGCCATCAACTGTTACTAAGGCACACACACTGTTCATCTACTCACTGATACAGCCCTTGAGATTAGAGACTTTGTATTACTTAATAATCACATCATTGTTTTATGGTGCCTGTCACCAAATAGATAATGAATGTTTGTTGAAGATATTATATGAATATGTTTTTGTGGCCATCAATTCAGAACATCTGTGAAATAAAGGAGACCTTTCTCCATAAAAGAAATACTCGTTTGAGAGTTTGAAGACTTTTTTAATATGGTCACGTTTCTTTCCATTCAATTTCAGTGGGGAGGGATATTATTTTTACTGGGATCTACATAGGAGTTTTACATCTGGGCTATCAGAGTCTACACTAAATATCTTGTAAAAGATACTGAAAAAGCTTTCAAGAACAAGCCTATTAGACTAGGGAAGTGAGTAGATACTGCATATGATATAAATATATTTAACTTAAACATGTTTAACATATGTGTTAATTAATCTTCTCTAAAGATGTAAAGATATAACTTAGCTCTCTCAACTCTTGCCAGAAGTAAGTTTTGATGCATTATGGTAATAGAAGCCTGATATTACGATACATATAAATCTATCTGTTCCCCAATCAGCAACACTTTAGAAATTTCTGTTCATTTTCCATTTACCACTACAATTTGTCAGTTACACAAAATTCAATATAGCACTAATGCCTAGACATCTGTTTGTAAACTTTGTTTATCTTCCTCTTATAAAAACAGATCTCTAATTGGATACTGCGTGCACTAACAGTGTGTAATGGGTGTATGAATTAGGCAAGGGATTTTCAAGTACTTTTTTATTTTATTTTATTTTATTTTATTTTAACTATGTTCATGTTCACCATCTTACCAATTTTAAAATCTATACCTAGGTAAGATGTAATATGAGAAATTCTTTGCAAAACTGAAAGGCTTAATACTTGAGAAAAGACTAATGTTGAAAGATGATCAGTACACTGAACTACCTAGGGGATACAAAAT
Organism: Dolichotis patagonum; assembly: GCA_004027295.1. Classification (NCBI taxonomy): domain Eukaryota; kingdom Metazoa; phylum Chordata; class Mammalia; order Rodentia; family Caviidae; genus Dolichotis; species Dolichotis patagonum. Next base: position 13,476 of record PVJX010014280.1, read on the forward strand.
AGCACTCTGAAAATATAGGTGTCAGAATTGGAAATTTGTGAAAGCTACATAAACACAGAAGAACGTTTACAGGTAAAGATTACACCTTGGTCTAATGATGGAACTTAGGAGATATATACATATTTTTTTCACTGTTATTTCTCACTCCTCTCTTTTTCTTAATGCCCTTTGAGACTGTTCTACATGAACGCTGGGTAGAGTCTCTGTCATAGTCTTCCTTGCACACTGGATTGTGGGTAATGCCAAATGTTATAAATGAGTTGTACTCCTTTGGGTGACAGAGTGAGCTCACTGCTCACTGTGGGAAGGTATCTCTCATGAGAAGATCACAGCTCCTGCCCGTCAGCCCTCTTTGCCCAAGCTCCTGTGTCTCTTCTGCCAGTTCCTTCTCTTGTGGTTGTAATTTCAGGCCTTGGGAGATTACTGCCATGTCTGGTACAAGCCCAGGGATATTCTGCTATTCATCATGATTTTCCTAAACCTTCTAACACCTTATAAATAATTCATATTTAAGTCTGCTCAAATGATCCCAATTTGTGTATGCCAAATGTTTCTGTGACATTGATTTATATGAGAACCCTTTTAAACAGTTATGAATACTAAGACTTTTACTTTAAAAATAAAATTCAAAGAAACACATAAATTCACAATTCTCTACTCATGGACCTAAGCAAAATTATGCATTCATGAGCACACAAAGGACTTAGATAAGATTTTGGTGCTTTAAACAGAAAAATGTTTTCAGCAAACAAGGAAATTAATATAAACTCCCAGATAATATCAACTAATCTGAGAGTCATATAAAACACGGCTCGCTCCTGATTATCTGATGGGTGCATCATTGTTCCCATGAAAAGCAAAAAGACAAAATGTAGTTCTATCAATTCTTATGGCCTTGACTGATATTTCTAACCTTTCCAGCTACTAAATGACTTCTGTTACAGTTGGAAAGCTCTTTTATTTTGATTTTTCAAAGACCATTTAGAACCTTTTGAGAAGTATAAATCTGATTCAATAGATTCCACTTTAATAAAAGATCCATCTTACTTTCTTCATTTTGTGTTTTTAGAATACATATTCATCAGTTGATATTATCTCTTCTATGCCCATGTGTCAGATATAATACTTACAACAACACAACGCATGAGCAGAGGCTTCAGATTGATCTAGAGCTGGAAGAATACAGGAAAACATTCCGAAACAGCCTCACAAGGGAGGGGGCTCTTGGCCTTGCCACTCACAGTGATTGCAAAAGTGACACACTATTGTTAACACTACTCCCGTGGGGAGGAAAAGCAGCCTTGGTGTATTAGATTTGGTCTTTTCTCAGGTTGTGAGAATAAATGCAAGGACAGGCAAGCTAATGACACATACAATCCTCATCCTTAACCAAGCCAAGCTTGCAGTAAAATTGAGCCGTAAGTAAACCTCGTCTTTTATTTCCTGTATCTCCCATGGAAATCTCAGAGGGTTTTTCTAACTGTCCTGTGTGAAAAACATTTGTTTTGCCTGTGTAGCTTATTTCTTTCACATTTAAACATTCCTTGGGCATCATGGGCTAATGAATGCACTGGTATCTTGATACAGATTGTTAAGATAAACATTCTTGATATATCAAAATTTCTTGATTGGTCAAATATTAAAATTCCCATGAAATACTATTCTCTACAGTACAATACCTGTTTCAAACCTTGTGCCTGATCACACATTTCTTCATGTAGAATTTTTTTTCATTTCCATAATTTTCTTGGTCATTAGAAAGCTATCCTAGAGTCAGATATCTACACCAACTTGACACATCTGAAGTTAGCTTTAATAATAGTCAGTGAAAATTTCTGGAAGCCAATAACAAAGATGTATAAGGAAAACTTTGCTAGCAATATCTAAACTATAAAATAAATACTATATTTTAGATATTAAGGAAAATCTTTTCTACAAACTATTTCCATTGCTTTGAATGAGAATAAGTAGCAATACTTGACTATGTGTTATTTTATATATCAACTTTTTATTATGAGTATATATTTGAAGTACATAATGATAACATTACTTGTGAGAAGTTGGTCCATGTGTATAAATATTACAATTTCTTTATTCATTAATCTGTTGATAGACATGTAGGTCTCTTCCAAGGTTTAGCTATTTTAAATTTTACTGCTATAAACATGAGTATGCATGTATGCCTGTAATATGACTTTAACTCTTTAAATATCTAGAGTAGATAGGCTGGGCTGAATGGAATTTTTCTTCATTTTTGTGCCAGTAATCAAACTCTAGACCTTACTCCAGCCAGGCAGGTTCTGTGCCACTCTGCTATATTCCCAGCTGAATGGAATTTCTATTTTTAATTTTTTGAGGACTCTATATACTGATTTCCATCGTGGATGTACTAGTTCTCATTCCCACCAACAATGTGAAAAGATTTCTCTCACCCTACAATCCGGACAGTATTTGTTATTATTTGATTTCTGAATGATGGTCACTCCTTCTAAGACAGAATTTCAGTGTTGCTATCATTTGCATTTCTTTAATGCCCAGTGATGCTGAAGATTTTTTTCATGTACAGTGAGTTCCAACTTATGAACATTCAAGTTGCGAACTTTTGGAGATACAAACGGAAATGGACCTCAATTCACAGACATTCCTAGATGCAAACAAATCACGGATGTAGCTCAGGTGTCTGTCAGACATTGTCACAGTTGTGCTGCTCTGTGCTCCCTTACAGTGTGGTGCTGCATAGCAGTGCAGGGCTCAGTCAGAACCCAGGATGTCCGGAAGCAGGAGGAAAAGCAGTAGTGATGAGGAGGGATGCTAGGAAGCACAGATCGAAAATCATAGGGGAAAAGGCTAAAATAATTGAGATTGGACCAAAGTGAAAAGATGGTAGATGTCACTCATTTTTGCATATATTTGGGGTTTTTTTACACTTTGCTTTGAATATTTATGTCAGGAATTTGTTACAGTAATGGAAAACTGAATAACACAATCAGCTCCTAAGCTAGGTATTTTATAATGAGAGGAGGAATTTTCCACCATATTCCCAACCTAGAAAAACATACCCCAAATAGCTTGTAATCAGCAAAAGTTTAGATACAGCTGCAAGTATCTGTGGAGGAACATTAATTTGTTACACAGGAACATTAAGTTGATACAAGGGCTTCAACACAATGAAAAGCACTGTAAGAACTTAAAAGAGAAATAAAGGAAAATTCAAAGAAAAATTATACGACTACATTTTTCTCTTCATTAAATATTCTTTAATTATATATAACACTTTGAAACATGAAACATATGCTGTGTTCTAACAAAATTAGTTATTTTAACTTTTTTGCAATTTTCACAAACAGCATAGATTTATGCAGTAAAAATGAACAACTTCTGTCTGCAATCCAGTCACCAGCAGTTTTATTTAATTCCTATGATTCATAAGAATTCTTAAAATAACAGTATTCCACTCAGTAACTTATTTAATACACGTCAAGACTAAAATACCATTATCTGGATCATGATAAATGAAATGGTTTTTTTTTTTCCGGTTCTTCCCATCAAATAGTCTCTCATTTAAATCTATAATTTCTTTGGTATTTTCTATAATGATGAAACATAGCTTTCAAAACCATAGTAATAAAGTCATAGACTGCACTAAATTTCATTCTCAAGATGACGGCACAGTGCTATGTATTTGTTTCTTGATTAACTGTTACTCACTTTCTTTGTTTAAACCTTAAAGAGGGGCACAGTGACTGACTCAGAGGTCAGCTGTTTCTATTATAGTTCTCGGGGGGAAAAGCAGTTTTTCTGAAAAATTGTCATCAAAATAATTTTCTGTAAAATCTGGTAGTTTTAGAAGAAATACTAATGGGCAAAAGACCACAAGAGCTGTTGTTGTTTCAATTTACTGCTACTCCAGCAGTGTCCTACTGGTACAAACCTCTGAATATTTCTGCACATCAATTTCACATTCACATGTAAGAATGAAAATGTTAATTGAAATTCTATAATTCTTTCCTTCATTGCACCTTTTAGAGACAAAGCAGCCAGTCTAAAGGTTCTGTGTCCCATTAGTTATTTTTTTAGGGTAAAATGCAAGTAGCAAAAACTATCTAAAATAAACACATGAAACAGCATCAAGGCAGACACCTAAGATACTATTGTCTCCTAGAAATATAGTTTTGTTTCACTGAAGAATTCAGAAACAGACAATGTGCTTGTTCATATGAAAACAAGCTTTAGGAAAGTATATCATGACTGGAAATGTGTTTTTAAGGTAATTCTAGAAAGTTAGCCCTGTGATCTCCTAGAGGATTTTATTGAAGTCTAAGAATTTTTAGAACTAAGCAAAAAAAAATGACATCTAAACAAGAGAAACCATGAAACTGAGTTAATGTCCTTAATGAATTCTATTTGAGGCACATGAAGGCTGAGTTTAAATTCTACAGAGATCAATTTCTGATCCAAGAGTAAGGACTTAGTTTCATTGTATGTCTAAGAAAAACGTAACTGAAAAATGTAAGAGAAAAATGGTCTTTGTGCCCTTTCTAGGAATAAAAATCATTTCATCTACCTTTACATCTCATAAATTCAGAACCTAAACCTTCCACATTCTATATTTCCTTTCCCTTCTCAGAACTCTTTTACTGACCCACTGATATTTCTGTTAAAGGATTATTTTAAACAAGATGTTGCTATTTTGTATGGTTTTGAATACATAAAAAGGACATGTATCTATATGCTAGGTGAATCAAATTAATAATTGACTCACTATAGACTGAAAAATTGAGAGCAGTAGACTTTTTCTCATTGCAGATTTTAGTGACAGAGTAATCAGCCTAAAAAGGAAACAAGCCAACAAAATCTAAGTAAACTAAGTAAAATATCACAGATATAAATTTCACCAATCAGGAATTAACACTCAGAAGATCAAGAAATCACATTGTAAGAAAGATGATAGAAAATCAGTGCATTAGTTTTTGAGATAATTCATCTAGATGACAAGATAATATCCTCTTTCCTTACTGAGACTTTGGATTTGGACTTATGTCATCTAGATCTTAATGTTATGACTGCCAGATAGGTATAATCTTCAATAGTTTTCTCAGAACAATTATTTCTAGCTTATAGAAATGTTTAAAGATCAAATAAAAGATTATTAATTACAGAGTTATAACAATAGCTAAGACTAAAGGAAGAGTAGTACTAAAAGTCCTCTTAAAATTCATTAGCTAAAAATAGAGGAGGATACTCTAGGTGAAATCGACAAGAAAGGTATATCTATTTTATGTTGGATCATTTTGGACCGTGTGTTAAATCACCTTAATTGTTTCTGTAATAAAATACCTGATGTAACCAGTTTTAAAAAAGAAAGGTTAGACCAAAGTTTCTCTGCGTGAGTCAGCACCATTTATGGACTGTGGGGAAAGACAGTCAAGCCTCACAAGAAGGAGAGCCTCACCTGGAAACCAGCGCCATGCGCTGGCCGCTGCCAGAAGGAGAACAGCCAGACCCAAGCCTCTCTCCGTGCATCAGCGCCATTTTGGACTGGACAGGGAGAGAACTAAGAATCAATTCCTGCCTGGAAACTGTATCATTTTCATTGTTTTTTGGGGTTGGGTTTTATTCTCTTTTGTTTTGCTTATGTTAAATCCAATGGCATGAGCAGCTATTTGAAAGACAGTAAGACATATTACGGTAGCCATTTTGGATTTACTATTGGCTTGTTTTGAAGTCCTTTATTGCATTCATGTTTTTTATTATTCTATTCTATTCTATTCTGTTCGGTTTAATTTTTACTATGTCTGAAGGTATCTGCAGCTATTTTGAAGACAACAAAAGGCATTAGGGTAACTATTGCTGATTTCATAAGATTTTGAAGTCCTGTATCACTTTATACTGGTTTATTTTGACTGGTTGTATTCTATTTTCCTTAGTTTTATACTCTTTAAAATAATTTTTCAAATGTTTTAAAAGGAAAACTTTATTGTGGCTCACAGTTTCAGAGGTTCTAGTCCATGATTAAATAACCATATTGCTTTAGGCTTGCGCCAAACAACACATTATGCAGAAGACCACTTTGAAGAGCAGCCTGCTCACTCCACAATGTCTGCGAAACTAAGAAAGAGAAATGACAAGCTTCACAGTATGCCCTTAAAAGCTGAAACCCCAAAGATCTAACTTTCTCCAACAGTGCTCCACCTTCTAAAATTTCCACAACCTCCCAAGAGCATCACAGGCCAACAACCAAGAGCCCTTAGCATATAGGCTTTTGAGAAACATTCAAGATCCAAATTATAACACTGTAGTTCCCAAATCTATAGAATCCTGGAATCATTCAATAGGCTTTGTGAACATTTCTGACTTGAGGAGGTCCTACATCCAAATCTCTCTGTTCAGTGGCTCTGAAGTACAACCTCAGATTAAACATCTAGCAGTTCTGGTGTTCTGATAATTGGATACATTTGAGAACCACTCAAATGGATTTAAGTAAAGATACATGAAGGACATACTTGAAAATTTGGAAGGCATGAGTTGAAGACTGCATTAAGGAGTCTGAACACTACTTACTAAAAAATGACTCTCCATAGCACACTCTTTAAAATAGGAAATGCCTGTTAAACACTCTGTTTGGCTAAGATAAATTTGACAGTAATTAAAAGTAGGCCAAAAGTAAGCTTAAGGGAAACTACTTAAAATTCTACTGTTACACTAGTTCAACTAATCCAAGAAGAAATTAAGACTGGCTTGGCCTGGGGATCTAATACTAAACTGTTAGCAAGAGGAGAGCCAAGGTTAAACAAGTTCAGTTAGTTGAAGTGAGCAAAACAGACTGAAAAATAAATGTGAGCCTACATTTTAAGTAATATCAATGAATTTCTATGCTCTAAATGACTTGCAATTTGAGGCAAAGCAATATAAATTGCAGCTTTTTATTGAAAAGGATGTTGCTGGTGTGTTGCATCTTAGTTCCAGGTGTCTACCACTTTCCCTTCTTGGGGTTATCTGTAACATTTCCCATCACTTCTTTTGATTGTTTGAGAATGCATAGACTGGGCGTGTTCAGGTGAAGGGTTTTTCACAAACCCTTCAGCTCCTGGAAATTACCTTCTGGACTTTAATGGTTTCCACTCCTACTGTATGTCAGTTACCACTTTAACATCAAAAAGGCAATAATGACCGCAATCATCCATTCTTTTTCAAGCTCCTCCGGAATAGTGACCTCTAGTCTGTTTTTTTGCTGAATATGATGTCTGCTTTTTTCCTTTGATTGTTCCTTTTTTTTGTCACTACTGACACATGCATTCTGGATTTAAGAATCATCTTTTTTTGCATTCCCATGGCCTTGGTCAATATGTCCTCCTGATTTTCATAAAATACATGGGGTCATGGGTCACATAGTCTGATCATCTATATCCAAGCTATAGGGCACTGCAGAATAAAGTAGAAACTGTCTTCTTAAAAAAGTTTTTATTTGAAACTGTTTTCACCAATTATATGCCTACAAATCTGTGAATTCTATCAGCCTTATTAGGATTGTTAAGAATATCATACATATGCATATGTGAATATACAGACTCCACAAAAAATATATAAACACCTTAAGGAAAAGAAAACTTTGTATAAATATTTTTAAACTAAATGTATTGTATCATGAGATTAACACAAGTTTCCTTTGGCCTCTACAATTACAAGAGGTGCTCAGATTGGTGACCATAAGCTTCCAGACATTTAATAGTATGGCAAACTGCCATTTAGATAACATTGGTCCTTGAGATTGCTGCATGTACATTTTTAGTTTCTTCATTAAGGGTCTTCAGTGTAGTGGGTTTTCTGCAATATAAAATATCCTCTAAGGTTCTCCCATGTGAGATTAACACTGTTACTGCTAACAGAAACATTGAATAGACACCCAATATATGGAGACAGATTATTTACAATGAAAGGCACTGATGGGGGTCATTTCCAGAATATCAGGCCCTGATTTCTGGTGGTCTAGGCTTACATGTAATGAGCAAGCAGGAAGTACAGAGGCATAATGCTTTATCAATCAGGGATCCATTCTTACAATTTGCATCATAGTGATCAGCTATGCATCACAGTGACCAGTCATTTATAAGAAACAAAAGTAACAGGAACTGTAACCAGAACTATTACCTGGGCAACTAACAAACTGAAATATACTGGCTCGAGGGTGAGGGGTATGTTCTGCTACAACACTGTTAGTTGAAAAAACATCATATTACTTTTCTTTTCCTGAAGTGTTCTCCATTTGTTAGTGAACTCCACAAGTATGTTGTATAAATTATTCATGTAGATACATGTGTTTGTTCCCTAGTAGGTTTCCTTTTACGTATGTCTTTCTGTGTATGTATGTATGTATGTGGTTTGCTAATAAGTTTCCTTTCTCATGTTCCAAAGAAGCAAACATCTCAGACCCAGAAAATAAAATAAACTTACCTACTAACTCACAGTAAAAACTGCAATTTAAGAGAGTGACAATAGTTTTAAATCCCATATTTACAAAAATGCTCTCTACATGTGCTTAAATGTACTTCCTTATTACCTCAGTGATGTGAAAGAGAGTTACTTGCTGTATTCACGGATGATAAAACCAGTAGAGTTGTCAATCCCGTCCTATCTCCCAGGGAACTCGACCTTCAATGACTAGTTTTTTTCTCAGAAATTTCCACATTGTAATATCACATGGCACAGTATCTCTTGGCACTATCTGTCATTTGTAAAGATGCTCAAATATCTTCTGTCCTGAAAAATTATTTTCTGTAAAAAAATTTAATGAATTGAATAATCATACATAGAAAAAAGCATCTCTTAATAACTTAAGTACCAATATATTTTGTAATAAACAGAATGTGCAAAATTATAAGTACATAGATAAATGAATCTAAGTCATCCCTGATTCAAAGTTCCAAAGCAGATACTCACTATTTATAATTCAATGAGTGAGAGGAAACTATCATATGAAACTCACTTTTTTCCTAGCTATCATAGCTAAATATAATCCTATTTAAAAGTCTGAATTTGTCTAATCTTTTTACTGTCTTAACTTGTTCATCTTCTTTGTCTTTGTAGACTTGCACTAATGCAGTAGGGTTAGCACTGACATCCACTCAACCCAATGGCTCTAGCTAGGATCACTTGTGACATACTAATGAATCATAAATTTCATTTTACTTGATATTTCTATAATTTTAGCCTTTACAGGTCTTTTACCAGAGGTTCTTCTTTCACTCACTTATCCATTCAAGAGATATTATTTAAGTTCTAAACATGTTTTATGTTATGTATCCAATGACTAGACACTCTTATATTTATGGACATTACACACTATTCGGAGAAATAGGCATTCATCATCTAAATGAAACAAATAAAAATAAAATCAAGGTTTTTATAAAGACTGACTTCAATGAAAACTACACTTTTTCTGTAAACATATAGAAACTGGCCAAAATATATGAAATAAATCTTTACATATTTTGGGCAATGGGAAACACAGAACTGTAAGTTTTAAGACAGGGAAGCTAGGGAGCTGAGCTTCCTAATGACTGCAGCCTGAGGTCTGGAGTCAATTCCAGGATACAAATAAGAAGGATAAACATAGACAGATCAAGACTGTCTTCATGGGTAGATTGGAAAGAGATTGGAGTTGGTGATAACAGGTCCACAAGTAACTTTGTTTCTTTTTTGAAACACTTGTTTTTAAAGAAATGCAACACAATCCAACAATTATCTGTGCTAAATTGTAAAACATGATATGGTATCAAAAATTCCCAGAAAATAAATAAACAATTCAGAAAGTATAGGGCATAGTCTGGAGAATTAAGGGACTCAGAAATAAAAGGAATGGTGTCATTAATAGGCAAGGACATTAAAATATCTATAATCAGTATTATAAAAATGGTCACATAAAGGGACTGTGGGTTGCTTTTTCACTCTGTTGCTGAGGTTTTTTTTTTTTGTTTTGTTTTGTTTTGTTTTGTTTTTTGCTGTTCAAAAGCTTTTTGATAGCGTGAGGTCCCAGTTGTTGATTCTTTGTGGTAGTTCCTGTGCAGTTGGGGTTTTGTTCATGAAGTCTTTGACTACACCTATGTTGTCAAGAGTTTTCCTTATTCTTTCTTCTATCACATTTATTATTTTGTTTTAATATTTATATATTTATATATTTGTTCCATTTTGATTTTAGTTTAGTTCATGGTGATATACATGGGTCTTAGCTTTTGACATGTGAAAAGCCAGTTTTTACAGCACCATTGATTAAAGAGAGTACATTTCTTCCAGTGAACATGTCTGGTCCCTTTGTTAAAGGCAAGGTGGCTGAGTGTGTCTGGAGTTATTTCTTAATTTCTAATCTGTTGCCTTGATACTCAGGTCCGTTTTTTTTGTTGTTTTGTTTTGTTTTGTTTTTTTGTCATTGCTATGCTGTTTTTATCCTACTAGCTCTATAGTATAATTTAAAGTCATGGATTATTATGACCCCTACCTTTCCTTTTGGCCTAGAATTTTTTTTTTCTATTCTAAGTCTCTTGTGTTTTCAAATGAATTTTAGAGGTATTTTTCCAGTTATGTGAGGTATGCTAATAGTATTTTGATTGGGATTGCATTAAATCTGTATAACAATTTTAGGACTACAGCCACTTTTACTACACTGGCTTTTCTTACCCAAGAGCAAGGATCATCTCAAATGAATAGACACTTCTCAGAACAAGAAATCCACATGACAAATAAATAGATGAAAAAAATGTTCAATATCACTGATCATTCAAGAGATGCAAATTAAAACAATATTGAGATTCCATCTCACTCCAGAAAGAATGGCTATTATCAAGAAACCAAAAACAAATGCTAGTGAGGCTGTGGAGAAAAAGAAACCCTTCTCCATTGTTGGTGAGAGTGTAGACTAGTACAACCACTGTGGAAATCAGTGTGGAGATTCCTCAAAAAACTACAAGTAGAGGTCCATTTGACTTAGTTATTCCCGTTCTTGGTATGTTCCCAAAAGACTTAAAAACATACCACAGTGGTATATGTATATCTGTGTTTATAGAAGCTTAGTTTGTAATAGCTAAATCTTGGAAAAAACCCAATTGTCCATCAAAGGTGGTTTTTCATACAATGGATTACTACATAGCCATTAAGAAGGATAAACGAGACCTTTATAGGTAAATGGTTGAACTTTGAGATCATATGCTTAAGTGAGATAAATTAGACATACTTGTATAAATATGTCATTGTCTCTCTGATGTGAGAAACTGAAACTGTAAATAAGAACCAAAAAGTATTACAGATATTATGAAATAGGACAAAATTGTTCAAAAAGAATGGTGAATGAATGAAGAGAAAAGTATAAGGTAATTTAAGACAAGGATAAAATTAAAACAATGCTTTGCAAATCAGGAAGGGAAAATGAGTTGAGGGGAGAGAAAGGGAACAGGAAAAAGAGGAACTAAGATATATCATGTACAGGGACAAGTTCCCTATTATGCATATTATCATTATGTATATCTAAACTGTACCAATAAACTTGTTTTTTTAAAAAAAAATACAGGTTCAGAGAGAGTAACAACTAAAAGGGGATTTGAAGGACTAAAAGAAGACAGATAGATAGACAGACAGATAGATAGATAGATAGATAGATAGATAATAGATAGATAATTATTTCTTCTTCAGGTTACAGAAAAATATTTCCCTGATTAGTGCTTGATGACTTTTGCCCACCCACCCCCATTTCCTTATCTCTCTAAATGCTGTTATCTCAAAGTATTAAATGCTTATCCTTCACTAGTCATCTTTGGCTTTACTTTACTTTACTTTAGCCCAGTGATCTCACAGGCCATCCGAAGGCCCATGATCCTCAAAACCAAAGTATGATAGTTAATGATTGTGTCAACCTGAGAAAGAACATCTAGGGAATTAACCAAGTATGGTGCAGCATGTGTCTGGATGACTGACTTACTGAAGATGGAAGACCCAACTTGGATGTGAATGGCACCAACCGATAGGGTTGTTAGCCTTAATGGAATAAAAAGGGGGAGAAAAGAAAGAAGAAAATCTCCCCTTTGGTTTCTCTGATGGAGTTCCAGTCTCCATCATCACCTTTGGGCAGTTGTTTCCAGGGTTCTGTCCACTCTTCAACCTTCCAATGCAAACTGATATGAGCAGACGCCCATGAGGCTCAGCAGAGAGCTCCAGGCCCTCAAATGTTGACTGAATCCTTTGGTTCTCCAGTGCTCTTCCACCCCAGACCCTGAAAGCAGACATTTATAAACCTATCCCTAAACCCTTTCTGTATCATATAATATTTGCATATTATATTATATTATATTATATTATATTATATTATATTATATCTGTTCCTCTAGTGAATCTTCACTGTTACACAGTTATTCTGGTCCTCCACACACAAATATTCAAATGATTATGGAACATATCCATCTAGAATCTCAAGGATGCCCTAAATTCCAAATCTACAAATCTTGAAATTATCTCATCTCTTCCTTATATATATACTACCGTATCTTAATGGTACCATTAGCTTACCAAAATACAAGCAAATAGAAACATAAGGCATTCAATTATTTCTTTGTTCCTCATCAACTGTATCTGACACTAAACTGTAGTGATTCTATGCCTTTAATTATCTGTCACTCATCTCCTTATTTTCAACTTCTCATTTGGACAGTTTATCGCCATTGTTGTGAGTCACTGCTATAAATCATGCAGGAATGCAAAATTTTTTTAAATTTCCAAAATGATCATGCAAACCTCCTAGTTAAGTCTTTCTAAATTTCTCATTTAAAGAGATGTTCCAAATTCATAGGCCAGAGGACTTGTTTTTTTCCTTATACTACAGTTCCCAAAGAAAATTCCTCTCCCAAACCCAAACTTTCAATCTTATGCTTTATCTAGTAGAACTATTTGATATACACTTTATTTCTGAACATCTTTTCCCTCTTCTCACAGTACAGATTATCAAAAGTCTTGTTTCTTACCAATCATCACCAGCATAGTATTTTTGAAATGATATTTGAAGTTTTATTCCATGATTCTTTCATTCTTTTGACAATGACAACCAAAGTCTTTTAACAAAACATTCAGTGTTTTCCATGATCAACTCTACATCATCTTCATAAGCATCATAGGCTCAGAACTCTCTTTCCATGAGGCAAAATCCAGTTATAAGTGACTCCTTGCATACCATCCAATGGCACTGTATTCATTTAATGCATGGTGCCATCATAAGCAAACAAAGGAAGATCAAAATATTCTATGTCTTGATTAGGTATAGAGAACAAGGTATACATGCCTACTTTTATCAAGACTCATTAAGCAGTGCATGTAGGTTATGAGATTATATATTTCACTGTATATAAATTATCTCAACTTATAAATAAAGTTATGAGTGGTATATGGAGGGTAATAAAAATAACTGACATATATTGAGAATGCTAGTTGTATGCTAAAACTAGTTCCATTCTGTACCATTCTCTTATTGTGCAGAATCTTCCTCTGCTTGTATTTAACTTGGTAGTTTCTCATTCAAAGTACTCCAGTGATGACAGCTATTGTTACAAATGTGTAAAATATGTAGAAACATTTAGAGGATTAGAATGTCACAGTATGAACGTCTGAGTTGTCACAATAGAAAACCTGTTTCTCTCTCTATTAGATCCAAAAGAGATAATATAAATGCAATAATGCTATGATATTCTTCATAAGATTTATTTTCAGTTTTTCTCCATTTTGTCTTTAGTTTGCAACTTTAGATAGGCTTTAAAAACTTGAGATGTACTTTTATTTTCCACAAAGAAATTGAATACTGACTAAAACCAAAGGGGTCAAGACAGTTAAACCAATTTCTCTAGCTTTTATAGAAAGCTTTAAAGAATAGTCTTCTATAGTTGAGAATGTCTTTTCCTCTAGAAATGAAAAGGCATCATAAAAAGACATTTTCTGGGTTCATAAAATTCAAATGAATATATTATTATCAAGTTTCACAATATTAAAAGACAGATGATGAAAGGAGAAATGAAATACATGAAAGCAAATTGAAATTGATCATCAAAAAATGCTAGAAATAAGAACTCTGAAACATTCACTGGTAAGTCAATTAGAATTATATTACGGTTCAAATGATTACTATAAAATCTAATGTAATTTCATATGAAATTTTATTTTTTTATTTTCCCAAGTAGAACACAGAAATTATCTAAGTATACTTAAAATTCTTATCATTTACCAACTGTCTGGTAACCTGAAATAAATCAAAATCCCTGAAATGGTTATTTAGCTTAGTTATTCAGTAAGATTCTGGTTAATTTGACAAATTTGTGTGCCTTTTAATTATGTTTAACCTAGTCACTAAAATGAGCAAAAAGCAATCCTTTTAGCTATAATGCTAATTATCAGACATCATCCTGTCTTACTTTCTGTCATCATTTCAATCCTGTAAAATAGAAGCCAAAGACAAATAAAGCCTCAGCTGCTTATCCATTAGGTATAAACTGTAAAACATTTTTTAAAAAACTGTCACAATCTATAAAGTCAGAACTTTAGGTAGGCTATGAGCCAAGAAAATAGTCATTCTCTCCTCTTCAACATCGAATTTTTGTCACTGATGTGCTAGGCGAGAGGAACCATCATTTAACTCTAGCACCGCAAAATCCCTCTACTACTTGCCTAACACCTTCTAAGCAACCCAGTAACAGTGCTACTTCTCAAATTAATTTTCTTTATGAAATTAAAAGCTTATTCAATAAAAATACTTTTTAAAATAGTAGGTTTTATATTTAGACAAACGATGAACAGAAGGCACAGATTCCACATTCACTGTTTCATTATTATAAATTAAATCCCATAGTTCATATTAAAGTTCTTCCTCTGTGTTGTGCAATTTTGCAGGATTTATCAAATTCATAAAACCATATATTCATTATTAAAGTATAGAACAGCATGGTTTCACGGCCCTAAAATTCTGAACTCCATCTCTGCATCCTTTCCCTAACTCTCTAACAATCACAGATTTTTTTTTTTACCATTATCTATCACTTTGCTTTTTCTATGTTATGTAGTTGGAATCATATACTATAAAGGTTTTTCCAGACTGTCTTCTTTCACTCAATAAGCACTCAAAGTAATTTCTTATCTTTTTGTGGTTTGGCAGCCTTATTTTATCAACCCTGAAAAAAATCATTATACGTTTGCAGCACAATATTTCTGTATATCTACTAAAAGATAACTTGGTTCCTTCAACTGGGACTCTGGGAACAATATGCCAAAGTGTGTTGTTTCAAAATGCTGAGTACCTTGATTTAAAGAAAATTGGGTCTCTGTGACCTTGTTCCCCACATAAAGTGCAGGTAAGGACTTTCTTGTCTGACTGGAGAAGTAAGTGCAGTTGTGTTAAATCCTCTTCCTTAAAAATCTCATCAAATAACCAGAAAAGATTAAACACCAAGAACAGAAGACACTAGAAGCTATACCGCATCCTATAGACTATATCTGTTCCTGAGAGATTTCCATTTGCATAGCAACATGGCCTTTGTTTGTAGTGCATAGCAACATGGCCTTTGTTTGTAGTGCAGTTGGACCCACACCTCCCCCTTAGTGATCACCAGCAACACCAGAGGCCACCGGAAGTCTGTCTCAGGATATTGTCTGTTCCTGGGCTCACCTATTTCCCCTAAGTATTCTTTACTCTTCCTCTAAAATGGTCTGAAATCCTCACTTCTCTCTCGCCTATGAAAAAGTATAGGTAAGCTTCAGCCATCTGACTTTCTTTGACTTCCATATTTAATGGGGTTTCAGTGAACCTGTACACCTTAATAAATTTATATGACTTTTCTCCTGTGGATCTGTGCTAGTTTATTTCAGCAGACTTAAAGACTAAAAATATCAAAAGAAGAATTAGAAACTCCGTTGGTCCCTACACGTCCAAGTTTTAGCAATCATGAAGAAAGCCACTAGAAACATTTATGTGAAGGTTTTGTGCAGAGATATGTTTTCAATTTATTGGTAAAAGTATTAGAGGCTAGTATCCTCAAGTATGGTAACACTATGTTTAGATTTGTCAGAAATGTCCCCGCTGTCTTCCAAAGTGGCTCCAGATTCTGTGCTGCCACCAAAAATTAATCAGACTGCTTTTTCTCCACCTAAGTATTTGGTGTCACCAGTGTTTGGATTGTTGCCATCATAAGAGGAGTACTAGTGTCTCCTTGTACTTTTTATTTGTTATTTTCTAATCATTACCACTGTGTTAGAGCAAATACCCTGACTCTGAGCTCTGAGCTCTGACACCTATCCCAAGATGACGATCAGTCAAGCAATGAGGCCAAGAGAGGAAATTAAATCATTATAGCTCCATAAGGAAAACAAGGGACCCTAAGTGCTTAGCCCTGTGTTTAGGGTACTAACATGAGCTCCCAGATTATGTTGAAAATGAGATTAGAAACATGCATAGTCAAGCAATCTTGATTAAATGGTAGTTCACTCAATCATTATCTCACGATGGTGAGGCAAAGATAAGAAAGTTGCTGTTGCCTCATGGTCAGTTTTAACTGATCACATGGTGATATTTATCTATTAAACTCTTTTATCTTGGAATCCAAACTCAGGTGATTACTAGGGGAATGACTCAGAGCACAAAATGGATGCAAAATGTCACTTTTTTGTTACCTACTCACCATTTGCAGCCCCAAGTGAAGCCAGTGATTTTGTCTCTAAATTCTATCCGCAAATGTCTAAATTACATAATGACATATGGTGATAAACATGTTTTCATATGCTTATTTTTACAGTTCTAGATAGGAAAATAAATTACATTGAACATTTTAAAACAAACAATAACAATACTCTTTCAGACTATCAGAACAAAGAGATTAAAAAGCCGATAAGGAGGAAATAGTAGAGAAGGAACATAGAGAAATTAAAAAGAAAGAAGAGAAGAGAAAGGAGAAGAAATTCAGGGGATAGAAAGGCAGCAGTATTCGAGAAGAAAATAAGGCAGAAAGGAAAGGAAACAGAAAGAAAGGAAGTAGAGAAGGAAGAGAAAGTTTGTTTAATAGATGTCAAAATTTATCATACAAGTTTGGTAAATAAGACAGTGTGCTATTCACACAAGTATAGATTTAAAGACTACTAGAAAGACAGATTTTCTTCATGGGGGAAATGTGTTAATAGCTAAAGGAAAAGCTAACTCCCTTTACAATCAAGACAAAAACAGGCTATAGACATCTTGCTATATTACAGACATGGAATTGATCAGTGGGGAGAAGATGGGATGTCAATAAACTGGAATGGTACAACATGTTAACCACATGAAAAATTAAAATAAAATCAATTTACTACCTCACTCTGGACACTGAAGTAAATTCCAACCAGATCCACGCTTCAAATGTAAAATGCAAAAAGAATAGAGGTTATTTCTACAAACATGGCATAGAAAAAGTTTACTTAAGTACGTTATGAAAGTGTAAACCATGGGGTATAACTAGGAGGCAAATTATACTTTTTTGTATCATTAGAATTTCTGGGCTCAACTCTACACTGTGGAAGTTAAATTATGTCTGGGTGGGTAATGAGAACTCAACAATATTTTCCTTCCCTGGAAAAATGTGTTCCCATTTCAAGGAAAGATGAACCCCACACCATGGAGACATCCTGTGGGTCGTAAACAAAGAACACAAGTCTAAACTTCTCCCCGAAGATATTTACTTAAATCTGAAACAGTGGGAACCATAGATGCTTCTCTCTGGGTCCCAAGGAAAATTTATTCACATCAGGCAGATAAAATTTCTCCTTTTATCTCAGGAGCGAAGAGAGGCAGTTGTTCTTCACCTCTAAAAACTGATTCTTATTTTCATGCTTCTTTGCCTATAGTGCAGGACCCAATTTATGCAGGATGGCATCTGCCTGTCATCAAAGAAGGGGACCTGGGAGGAGATGAATCAGTCTCGTTGTCACTGTGCATAAACAACAATTAATACACACCTTGCCCACAGATCTCGTGCTACTTTCAGGACATAAGTAGCATAAGTAACCACACATGTTAAAATGTTATAACAGAGATAATTATTAATTATCTCAATAACATTAAAAATTGGCATTGTTTTGTAGAACTAGAGTGTAAATAAAGCATAAATATATTCTGGGTAAAATATTAATGACTGAGTGAAAAGAGGACAACTAATTTTATCCAGGTAAGAGAAACTTCTAGACAGAGAATATCCATAAAGCTAAAATAATAATAAATAAATAGAGCTAAATCAGTAGTACTCACTTAGGGGTGCATATTAGAATCATTCTGAAAGAGTTTGAAAATTACCAATACCCAAATCCCAGACTAGGTCTGTGAAATCAGATTATTAGGGATAAACTGACTTATGACATAAAATTTTCTGCAAAGCAGCAACCTGAATATATCATAATAGTAGGTAATATATAAAACTAAGACTTCAGAGAAATGATACACAGTATTTTAATAAATGCAAATTAAAATACAATTATATCCATTAGACAAAGACAATTAACAAGACTGATAATACCCGGCATTTACGAATTGGTAGGAAATGGAAACACTTGCTCCAGTCAGAACTGTAACATCACAGACACAAAGAATGTCAAATGACAGTGAAAATGGAGGGGGGCTGCTGTATATTTTGGAACAATGAACAGTACAACCACTTTGAAAATTGGTATAGTATTCTGCAAAAAGTTACAAATAGAAATTCCATTTGACTTAGCTACAGTAAGCATTCCTGAGTATATTTCTGAGAGTTAAAGATATAACATTAGAGTGCTATCCATGTTTATAGCAACACAATTCACAATAGCTAAGTTCTGGAAATAGCCTCCATGCCCATCAGCAGATGAATGAAACAAGAAAATGTGGTATTTGTACACAATGGAGCATGATTCAGCCCTAAAGAAGAAGGAAATCATATCATTTGCAAGAAAATAGATGGATCTTGACAACATAATACTGAGAAATGACTCAGACACAGAAATTTAAATATCACATATATGAATCACTCTTATGTGAGTGTCACTTTTCTTTCTCATTCATTACAACAAAATGTCTTGCAATTTAAAGGAAAAGTCATTTGGGGCTTATGTTTCAATCCACGATCAAGTGATTTCAAAGAAGGATGGTTGGCATGGCATCTCAGGGTGGCAGAGGAAAAGCAGCTCACATTACAGAGTGCAGGTCACAGAGAGTAAAGGAGGAGTCAAAGAGGAAGAGACAGACCAGATTCCACCTCCTAACAGCAACGCAGCTACACCACACTCATAATTCAGTCACTTTCCCAAAACCCTATATATGAGCTCAAGAGGCTTTTGGGGGACAGCTACACATAAACAACGACATTAAGAAATTCTAAATATGAGTGATTTAAAAAATAAAATAAACTAGATAGTAAGGAAAGAGGGAACAGACTTTTTTGGAAAATAGAGAAAAGGAAATAATGTGGAGGAAAAATGTGGAGGGACTGAAAATGACCAAGGTACAACACACACAGGTTCCAATTTCAAAAACACAGACATAACTTTATGAATCACAAACATATACTAATAAAAAAGTAAACAAATTAATTATCAAAATCATACATTTCATCAAAATTCATGGGACTGTGATGTAACTATTTGTTATACAAAGGAAGCATGCCAAAATATGGAGTACAAGCTTTCCTAACTAATCTTGACTTAACTAATATACCAGCCTAACTCAGTCATTTCTGTTAAAACAATCTTTGAAAGGTTAGGGTAAACCTCAGAAACACAATGTAAAATGTGAGAAAAATACTTAAAATTATTCTGCAATTAAATACTTCATAAATATATTTAAATTCTCATGGAACTTTTATCAAAAATAAAACTGGTGGCAAGAAAAATGGTTTATGTCAAAGAAGACAGCATGGGGAGTTAGTTCTCATACATAGAATGGCCAAAAAAGTTGTTAAAAATCACACTCATTAAAATCACACTGTAGTAAGTAACTTCAACTGTGTCAACTCGATTGACAGAAGCCAACAAGGGGTTGGTAAGGCACACTTCCAAGTGTATCTGCGTGGGTCACAGAGGCATGACCTTGGAGACTGTCTGAGTCCTTGTCCATTCCTCTCTGGTATTATTGCCCTGCTCTGCCTGCTTACTGCCAAGAACTAAACATCACTGTTCCACCGGCCCTTCTGCAATGATCTTCCTGCCTTTGGAGCCCGGCCACCATGGACTGAATTCCCTGAAAGTGGGAACCAAATTGTGTCTCACTGAAAAGAGAGCTAATTCACACACAAAATCTCTCTCTGTTTCTCTCTCTCTCTCTCTCTCTCTCTCTCCCTCTCTCTCTCTCTCTCCATTGCTCTTTATTTCTTTCACTACTTAAGGATTAACCCCAGGACCTTTTTATTGAGCTACATCCCCAGTCTTTGCTTTTATTTTTTTATCTTGAAACATAATCTAAGTCACCGAGTTTCCCAGACCAGGCTCAACCTTGTCATCCTCCTGCCTCTGCCTCTTAAGGTCCTGGGATGAGAGATGTGCACCACGATGCCCAGTTAAACTGTTCACTTTATCTCTGCATTATCCAGCCTTAATTTTCTACTGTATAGGATAAAGGCATATTCATTGTGTACACAAAGTATTTACTATACTCATAGCAAGAAGCTAGGAGCAAAATTAATTTCTACACAATAACATTAAAAAGAATCAGAACTATATGAAGTACCAGAAAAAAATCCAAAATAAATTGTTAATTGAAATCCATAAAAATTCTGCAAAAAAAAGAATATGTTCCTAATGTTTTGTTTTGAGAAAATAGTGGTTAACTATATATTGTGCAATGGGTAGGTAGCCAGGGGAAAAGGGATTGAAAAACTTATGTATCACACTATAGAACCCCATGTTGGTCTCAATTTTTTTCTCTATTTGCTAATTTATGTAAATACGTGATCTGTGGGGGAAAAATCATTAGTATTCGTTTTCAAATCATCAAAAGCAGTGGATAGTATAATTCTCAACTTGTCTTATTTTTCTTTTGTTTTCCTAGTAATGCTTTATATAACAGGTATTGTATCTGTGTCAAACTGATAAACCAAACTTCAAATAAATGACGTTTTCCTTCTCTCCCATCCTTACCCTTTGAAACTAATGCCTGAGCATGTAAGTTGCAGAGCAGAGCCTCAGACTCTGAGCAACCTGTCAGTCACTTCAATTGCTGATTAATTTTGACTTGGCACCACTTATCATCTCACATCAAATACCTGATGAAATAATCAGTCATCTGTGCCTGCTTTGAGAAATTAGCACGTGTGCTTTTTTGTCAAAGTGAGTCTTTCATCCTTAAGTACTGTCCTGTATAGAATATGTCAACATTTCTCAACATTAAGATGGGAATAGTCTCATGGCAAGAAGAATGATTCTCACAGCAAGACCACTTTAAAAACCTTCCCTGTACACTCTATTATAAACTAACTAGAGTTAAAGCAACAGACTAAGGTGATTTTCACACAATTTTTACCGAAATGAATACTAAAATTAAATTTTTTTAAAGGCTACTGGGCTGAGTAGGTGTATCTCAGTGGTAAAGCATGAAGACCATGGTTCAGTTTCCAACATGAAAAAAAAAAAGGCTATCCATTCATTCATAGAGGTACTAAGTGGAAAACAATAAGCCAGTAAGGAGCACAGGGAGATACTAAGCATATAGTGGACACCTTGAAGCAGACTGTCTTAGTTACTTTTTGTGTTGCTGGCACAAACTATCCAATACACAAACTTAAGGGAGGAAAAGTTTACTTCAGCTCACCGCTTACAGAGGTTTCAGTCCATCATCAACTGACTCCAAGGCAGGGTGGTGTTGCAAAGGTTCATGGGAGAGAAACTACTCACAGCAAAGCAGGGAAGAGGAAGCAAGCAACCAGAAGCAGTAGCAGCATCCAGAATCTCCCTTCTATCCCACCCAGATTGGAAGCCTTTTGGGTGGCACCTCCCACGCTAACCACTTATTACTTTTTCAGTTTTTTTATTATATTTTATACTAGAGAGACAATATGATATTTACAAATATGAGTCTAATGTATTTCACTTATGAGGATAGTCTTAAGCTGCCTCCATTTACCTATAAAAGCCTCAAGATCATACTTTTTTATAGCTGAGTAATATTCTATTGTATAAAAATACCACATCTTTTTCATCCATTTTTCTGTTTTGCTTTCTTTCTCTAAATAAAAAAGTATAGTTTCAATGTGCATTCATTTACCTGAAAATGTTCCAAGTTTATCCTTCTGTATGACTGAGTAGTACTCAATATATATATATATAATCTAGTCATCGGTTGATTGGTATTTGGGCTGTTTCCCATATTTAGCTATTACTAAATCAGGCACCCATGTGTAAATATCATATTATTTCTCTGGTGTGAGAAACTGAAAGTATAAATAAGAACCAAAATATGTAGTAGGTATTGTGAAACAAGAAGACAAAGTTCCAATGACAAGGGAAACTAGAGAGGGGAGGGAGGAAAGGAAGAAAAGGAAAAGAGAGAAATGATAAAATAAGGAAAAAATGGAAACAAAGCTTTTATGAATAAAGAGAAGTTGAAAGAAGGGGAAGGAAATGGGAAAAGCAGAAGAATCAAGATATATCATGTACAGGTACAAATTCCCTATGATAAATGTGATCAGTATGTGTATCTAAAATGTACCAATAAACTTAATTAATTAAAAAATCTTCTGATAGATGTAGATGACTGCATATCTAGATAAAATTTAAATATAATTAAACAGAATGTATATTCTGATGTTTTGGAGTGGAGCACTCTGTAGACTTCTACCAAGTCCATTTCCTCACAGGTTTGGTTTAATCCTGGTATTTCTTTGTTGTCTGGTTGATCTATTTGTGATAGTGGCATACTATGGTCCCCTACTACAATTATATTAGTGCTTCTTTGTTTTTTCATGTCTCTCAATATTTGTTTTACATAGTTGGGTGCACCAGTATTTGGTGCATACATATTGCTGATTGTTACCTCTTCTTTTTGGAGTTTTCCCTTAATAAGTATGTAGTGACCTTCTCTATTTCTTCTGATCAGTTTGACTTAAAGATTATAGTGTCTGAAAATACAATAGCTACCCTGTTTTTTTCTGTGTTTCTGTGGCATGGAGAATTGTTTTTCAACCTTTGACTTTTAGTCTATGAATTTCTTTTTGTGTTAAATGTGTTTCTTGAATGCAGCATATTGTTGGATCTTGCTTCCTGATTCATTTCTTCTAGTCTATTTCTTTTGACTAAGGAATTGATACTATATACATTGATGGCTATAATTGATATTATTGGCTTATCTCTTTCATGTTATTTTCCTGTTGTTGGCCTCCTGTCTTCATTCTGTTTAATTGCTTGCCCCTGCCTTCTGGCTTCTTTCTATTGAGTTCTTGTGTTTGTGGTCTTTGTTATCTCTTCCTAATAAGTGCTTCAGATCATTCTAAAACACCGGTTTGGTAGTCATGAATTTCTTCATTTGTTTTCATGGAAATAAATTTCTCCATTGATTTTGAAAGACAGTTTTGTGGACTATACCAATTTGGGTTGAAGATTGTTTTCTTTTAGGACTAAAATATATCATTCCAAGTTCTCATTGAATTGAGAGTTTGTCTTGAATAGTCTGCTGTCATTCTTATGGATTTTCTTTTATAGGTGATTTGTTTCTTATGTCTAGTGCTTTTAATATTTTGTTCTTCTGTTGAATTTATAGAATCCTGATTATTGTATGCTTTGGTATAGATTTATTTTGGACATGGCTATTTGAGTTCTATCTGCTTCATTTATTTGTGTGCCCAATTCTGTATCCATGTTTGGGAAGTTTTTCTGCTATTATTTCTGTGAGGAGATTTCCAGTGACTTTTGTGCTGTCTCCAGTTTTCTCACTGACTCCATTCAACCTTATGTTGTGTTCTTCTTTGCTTTGTCTTATAGCTGTTGGATTGATTTTTCATGATCTCTTCCTGTTTTTAACCTATTGTTCTTTTCCTGGTCACTAGTCTCATTTCTGTCTTCTAGATCTGTTATTTTATCCTTACCTTCATGTACTCTGTTGCATGTACTTTCAGAGCTTTTAATCTCCTGGATTTCTGTTTGGATCTGCCTCACCGATTCTATTTCTTTCCTATGTAGGGCATTCATGGTTATCATCATTTTCCTGAGCTCCTTTATCTTTTATTTGTGTCTGCTTTTATGTCTTTCATTTTGATCTTTGTTTCTTTTTGCACTTTAGAGATCATTTTTTCCTATGGTCTTTTGCATTTGCTTTTTGTTGTTGTTGTTGATGCTGCTGCTGCTGCTGCAAAGTTTTAGTGGTTGACTTCCAATTTCTCCTATTTCTTTGTGCTCTGGACTCATCCTGTGTGGGCTGGGCATTTTGGGTTACATTGTGCATCTTCATCTTGTCATTTTCTATTCTCTATTTCTTATTTATTTGTTTTCTATGTTGATGCTTGTAGATTTCTTATGTTACATAGTTTTATTCCTGGTACAAGCCTCCCTTAGGAAATATCTGCACCTCAGGATGTCTTCTAAATGTACATTGTTCTTGGTCTTTATATCAATCCCAAGAGTGTACCTTCCCAATATATTAAGAATGTGAAGTTTCTGTCTATTTGACTCAGGGACCATTTCTTTAGTGCTGGACTATGGTAATGGTTATGATCACTTACAATCACAGTGTAGTCACACAGGGGGAAAAAAACTGATTATAACAGGTATGACATCCTGGTTAAAGTAATACAGTTAGCAATAACAATAGTCTCAAGTACAGCCTGGCAACTGACAAACTGTGGTAATTATTAGCCTGATATCTTTAACCTTAGTTGCAAGTTCTTCAGTGATATAATATAGTCCAATTTATATAATAAAGTAGTATATAATGATTTTCCATTTACTAGAGTGATTTTTCCCTGTCATGGGGTATGCTGTTTAAGAAGGATCGGAGATAGGATGCACAGAAGAATGAGGTTAAATATAGTAGGATCAAGGTTTCAGGGCAAAAGGTGTTCACTCACATTTTGGGTAACTGTAGCACAAAAGAGGGGTGGATTGGAAAAGAAAGCTCATGAGTATTGACATGAACCAGAAAGGGAAGATACTCACATGAGTATTGACATGAACCAGAAAGGGAAGATACTCAATTGTTTACTCACGTGAAAGTATCAGGTGAGATAATTGGTGAAAGAGAGAAAGACAAGTAAAATGAAACAAAAATAAAGGTTAGAGATCTAAATCACAAAAGAAAGAGAAAAATAAAAAAGAAAAAACAAGAAATAAAAAGAACCACACACTCAGAAAAAAAAAAAAACAGCAACATGCAGAAAGACAGAACAGGACAAAGCAGAAAAGAGAGAAAAAAAAAACACTAACTTAACTGAATATAAAGAGGAAAACCTATTAAAGAAAAATTAAAACAGTGAAATTTCTCTAGAGTCTACATATCTGTGAAAGTACATATGCCAGAAACGTGTACTCTCACATGGTTTACAGATGGATTTGTGCTGGGCTTTGGTCTGATCTTGGTCTCTGGGTTTGGGGGATGGGACTGGTTTTCTGTGGCTAGAGTTCTCCCCAGCCATTTAGAAATGGAAAAAACAAACAAACAAACCAGGAGCAGCCTACCTGCCCCACTTATCTTCTGCATGCCCTTGTCCCAAGCACAGTGCTGGCTCACCTAACTTACCATTTACTGGCTCCTATTGTAACTATTGCTTTGCACTTTTCCACTCTACTGGTCCCACCTCTCCATCATGTGCAACCTAGTCAGGGCCCTATTTTATGGCTGGCATTCCCACCAGTTTCTGGGGCCCCGCCCATGGAGAGAGAGAAGAGCTGTTTTCCAAGACTCTTCTCACCAATCACTGGATCCAGTCAATGTAGTTTTAAACTTTTAATACAATTTATTATCTTACCAGTGGAATATTCTACTAGCTTACTCTTTAATTTCCAAAGATTTCAGTTTTCTATGTATATCTGAATGCAACTGATTTATAATTTGATTTCATAATGTTCATTCTGAGTAAGTTTAATCTTCAAATATATTAAAGGACCATCATATGCTCTTCCTGTTTTTATAAAGGAACAAACTATATGATTTTGAACTGTAGTTATTGGGTGAGAAGGTTTGATTAAGGCAGATGGAAATAAAGCAGAGTGAAACACACCACAATGTTTTATTTGGATATAATTATCATACACTGAACTAAAATAAAAACAATAAAAAAAGAAAAAGCAGATGTGTGAAATGTGTTAGATAATACATGTGACATACACAGAAGAGAAGATCATAAGCAGAGATTCATGTGTCTGTGACCTGCTGAGTTTTATCCAAATAAAAAACCTACATGTAGATGCCTAGCAATAGTTTTTGAGACAGCTATTTACTGGGCAGAAGACTTTGGACAAAAATATTATGAAAAGTCCAGCAGGTCCATAATAGATTATATAAAAAGAAAGATAATGAATAATAAAAGGACATCATTGTTTGTTATTTCCTGAATTCAGTTTTACATTTTATTCTTATAATTTAGGCATGATATTGAATCTCTAGAATAATTTTCCAGATCTTTGTTAGTATTGTATGTAGTAGTTAACACCTAAGGAGTTAAAGTAGGTGAAATAGACTAAAAAATTTATTAACAGGAACAATGTCTGACTTTTAAAGTGTGTGCACATTCACACATAATTTAAGGGGAGAAAATAACTAACCAGTTTTATCCAGAAAACAATAAGAGGTATTAAAAATCCAAGCTGCTCTATTGGAAAAAGTCTTTATCTCCAGAGAAAGTTTGGACTCAATCAACAAGGAGAATATATGATTCAGGGAAGGACACTGTGCTGAATTTTTCTCAAATAGTATCCACAGTCCAGGAAAATAGTATTTCTGAACCTTGAGATAAATTTGAGAATCCCAGAGAAGTAGTAAAGACAACTCCATTGAAAAATCTATTTTGAGAGAGCTGCAATACTAACACTTCATGGGCACTTGTGCAAAAGAGACTTCATGTAACTACAATAGGCTGACATTGATGATCATGCAGGTTGACTGCATCTCCAAAGCTAACCCCTTCTCAAGCCTTTTTCCATCAATTGGTGGAGTTAGAGAATTTATTTCAAAGAGAATTACTGGTCCAGGATGTATTCTATCACCATGCATCTTGCCTAATACCCTTACTTTTATGCTTTCTTGTCTGTGATAGCTGGACACAGGTCCTGCAAATTTCAGTGGGAAATGTCAGTTTCTTTGATCTCAAATTTTTAGGAATACCTTTCTGCCTCTGAGAAAGAAATATAAATTTAAGAGGTTTGGTTACTCTGTTTGAAGTTTTTCACTCTATTTTATGATTCTCTGATTAGATGGTGGGAGAAAGATAGCTCCTTAAAGAATAGTTAGAACTCTTCAAAAATAAATGTATCTCAGTGGAAGATGTTTCTTGGTCTCTGAACATCACTTTTCTCTATAACCACATAAACCTAAATCAGAAACCTGTATTGTCCCAAGTTCACATATTCTGTAAGTGATTGAACTAGTATACAATTCTAACTCAAAGAAACAAATTTTTGACTACAATTTCTAATATCCAAACTACCATAAAATTTGGAATTAGAACTGTTACTGCTTTAGGAGGCAGAAAGACATGATAAATGGGTAAAATCTAACAGAAAAATCCAAAGAATGAATCACTACCTGGAAGACAATATTAGTCATTGTTCTATTGCTGGAACAAAATATCAAGTTCAGTCATGATTGTCTGACTCCAAGGCAGGAATAGGTTTGCAAAAAAAGGCACAGTGGAGGAAAGGCAGTCAGTTCATGGTAGCCAGGAAGCAGACAGAAAAGAGAATCTAGAGAGAAGAATATACTCTTCCAGGTCCCAATTGCAGTGATCCACTTCTTCCTATCAGACCCCATCTCCTAACAGCATATTCTCCTGTGAAGTCATCAAAAAACCAGTCCATTGATGAATATGGCTCCATATGACCCAATCATCTTTCAAAGGACATAACTCTAAGCATGAGACTTTGGAGGAACATTTTAGGTTTAAATATAACAAGCCTTACAAAGCATCAAATCTCAACAAAGCTTGGAAAAATTCAAATAAGCAATAAAATGTTGAAGTAATGTTTGATTGAAAAATAATATGAAGAAAAATAGTTCTTTTACAAATCTGATCAAACTGTCATGTAGTAATAAATATGTAGACCACAACTGGCAGGTAGTGTTATTAATTCTTGACAAAGTCAATTACCTCTATCTTCATTATTTGATCTCCACCCCCAACTATAATGTCCTGAATTACACTTGCTTAGTTTTATTAGTCTACATTTTTATCTTGTTTGATTACAGAAAGAGCATTACACTTTCTTATTCATCAGGAAGAATGATAAGCTCTCAAAGTCCAGAAAAAACACCTCAAAGGCAGGAAAAAAGTACTTTTTCTGTATATGTTAGCTTGTTCTATGTCCTTTTATGTGCTTAAAAACAAAAACACAAGATTCATTAATAATAAAACCTCGGTCAATAAATTTTCTTCTTTCACTAAGCCTGTATTCCTTGCATAAAAACATATTCTTTAAGTACTTTTGACAAGAGAAATCAAAAGCTTCCTATTGTGTTAAAAGTGCTATTTCCTTGCCATTACCAATAGAAATGATACTGGAATAGGAACAAAATAGCACAATGAAAACTAAATTGTCCCCACTTTTTATTTTCTTATAATTCAGAAGACTATTGTCCAAAATGTTTTCCTCCTAATGAACAAAATTATCTTGACTTATATAAACTCAGTAAGAATCTGACAAGCATTCAAATAAACCATGCTTCTCAATTTCAGGAACATCAATAGTAGGGGACTGCATTCATTCATTTTTCAATTTGTGTCTTACACAAGATCTCTACGAAAGCTGAAATTATTTTCAGCTTATCTTTTGTAACACCCTTTTCTTACCTTATCCTTTGTCAGTACTGGTGAATGATTACACCCTTGAGCCTCACACATCCATTAAATGTGCCCTGAAAATCTTCTATTGTCAACACAGCTATTTTGTCATATTAAATGTTCACAAATAGATTCGAAAGGCAACTCATTCTTAGCAGACGACAACATTAAAATTAGATGTGCTGACTTCATTCCATTCTTTAAAATGATAACTGATGTTTTCTAAAACTTCTTGATGTGAACAAATGTCAACTTACCTAATGCTGACAAGTCCTGAATGGAAATAGGTACCTGTGACAAGCCATTTCAATTCCTGATGTTTGAATATTTGAAAATTTGTGCTTAGGTGACTTCTAGAATCCTGATGAAACCTTTTGTTTCTTATAAAATTGTAATTGTTAATGCATATTAAGTATGTAAATCAATGGGTTTCACTGTGTCATT
Organism: Dolichotis patagonum; assembly: GCA_004027295.1. NCBI lineage: Eukaryota > Metazoa > Chordata > Mammalia > Rodentia > Caviidae > Dolichotis > Dolichotis patagonum. The sequence goes on from PVJX010014280.1 coordinate 42,902, forward strand.
CCCACACACACATGTATCTTGTTTGATACATGACAACCCTGCCTTTTACCCACCTCCTGACCTCCCAAATTCCCTTTCCTGTTTCTTTTTCTCTTCTGGTTCCCCTTCCCTAAATGTTCCTCTTCTAATTTAAGGTCATATTTTAAAGTTTCCACAGATGAGATAATACATGTGATACTTGTCTTTATGTGTTGGTCTTATTTTGCTTAACATGATATCCTCCAATTCTTCATTTTCCTGCGTTATGAAATGTTATTCTTCATTATGGTTTAATAATACTCTATCATTTACATAAATCTTATTTTCTACTTTTCTAAATATGATTCAACATCACTACCTCTCTCAGCCCCAAAGGTAGGTAATATGGTGAATTAAAACTGTACAATGCTACATCAACTTCTCCATCCAGAGTCATTCTTAAAAATGAAGCTAATAGAGGAGTTAGTGTTATGGTTTGTGTTTAAATGTCCTCTTCCCAAAGCCTCATGCAATCATGGAGGTGGCTGAGTCTATCGTATTTGATTGCTTCATTGTCCAGCACTGGGATTGGCGGTGTGAGTACTGCACTCACGCAAGGGTAGGTAGCCAGCACATAATATAAGGGAGAGAAGGAGGTGTGCTTTTCCCTTTTACCCTTTTTGCTCTTGTCATTTGTGGCCACCATGAACAGTTGCCCCTTAGCCACTCCACCCTGCTTTGGAGCCAACTGAGTAGGACTCAAACCTACAAAAACAGCTAAATAAACCTTTCCTTCCTTCACTTTGGGCATCAAGTATTTTGTCTCAGCAATGAGAGAAAAATCACCAAGATTGTTAGAGAAATGGATACTTGAAAGAAGGCTGAATTAAAGTAAAGTTGATGATTTTTACAACTTTCACCCACTATGGATATTTGCCACAGTTCTAGCCCAATGGGGAGAGGAAATAGGGGAGAGGAAATAGGTGAGAGGAAATAGGGAAAGTAGAACAAAACAACTTGCTCTCTAAGAATGACTTACAGCCAATTATTCAATTTCACTCTTTCACATTTTGCTCTGTTATTTTAATCATTCTGCTCAATGATGTCACCATATTTGAGCATGATATTTACTCATTTCTCAGAACAAACTATTTCCTTACTGGATTCCCATTTAAATCATTCCAGATATCTCCAGTGACATCTGTAAACCACTGCTGCTATGGCTTGTGTCTAGATGTCCCCCGACAGTCTCATGCAGTCATAGGTGAGATTTCTTCAGAGGTGGCTGGATCTAGAGTATGTGACACCGGAGTTGATTCATGGTGCAATGGTGTCCTCAGCACTAGAATTAAGGGTGGGAGTGCTACCCGCCCTAAGTAGTCTAGATAAGATAAAAAGGGCACTGTTGAGGTCCCTTGTTTCTTCTGCTACTTTCTGCCTGCCATGAACTGTTGCTCTTCTGCCATGGTGCCCTGGAGCCAGCCAACTATGGACTGAAATCTCTACAAACTAATGAACATTTATCTCTAACTTTGGGTGTTAGGCATTTTGTCTCGGCAACAAGAAAAAAGTAACTAAGAAAACTGCCAAACCTATATTCTTCAAAATCATTACTCTGTCTAGCCATTTCCCTTGCTTAAGAATTACTGATTCTGATTCCAAGATCCCATTCTTCCTATGCCATTGAAATACATTTTCAGATATCCACACCCTAGGACAGGGGATTGTACCCCGGGTGCTCTGCCGACCAGTTCTCCAGGCCCAGCTTCTGCATCTCAATCAAGAGAGACAAGAATGGCAGAGAGGTGGAGATTGCCTGAGGTGAGTTCCCGTGACCTGGGGAAAGTTAGAGACCTACATTCCGGCTTTTGATTTCCTGGGGAGCTACCAGGACGCTGGACTGGGTCCAGCAGATTGCAGGGCCTCAGTTACCCCCGCTCAGCAGACTTGTTTCAGTCCAGCAGGCAGGAACCTTGCTCAAGGACTCTGGCCTCAACTGAGCTGGCCTGGGCACAGCTTGAGAACAGCACTGCCAGCTGCTGAATTCATATCCACACCCCTAGGACAGGGGATTGTACCCCAGGGGCTCTCCCGGGCCCAGTTATCCATTCGCAGCTTCTGCATCTCAATTCAAAGAACCCAGAGTCTACAGAGAGGTGGAGATAGCCTGGGGTGAGTTCCGGTGACTTGGGAAGAGTTGGAGACCTACATTCGGCTTTTGAGTTCCTGGGGAGCAGCTACGGGGACACTGGACTGGGTCCAGTGGATTGCCGGGCCTTAGTCAGCCATGCTCAGCAGTCTTGTTTCAGCCCAGGAGGAAGGAACCTTGCTTGGGGTCTCTGGGCTCAATTGGGCTGGGCTGGGGACGGCTTGAGAGCAGCACTGCCAGCTGCTGAGTTCATATCCACACCCCTAGGACAGGGGATATGCCCCGGGGGTTTCTCTTGCCCCAGTTCTCCA
>PVJX010014281.1:0-34796 GCA_004027295.1 Dolichotis patagonum
ATGAGATATTATAGTACCCATTGATCATTTTCTGTTATTCGGTTCAGAAAGCCCTGTAATTCTTTCACTCTATGCATGGCTTTATACTATTGTGTTATGTTTGATATTATTGTATTTGAAACTATGCTCAACTATAGCAGAGTAAGAGATATGGTGTTAGCTACTGTTGATGTCCAGTTGACTTAATGTAAAGTACTGCGTTGCCTATGTTGTCCTGTTCTGATATGCTCTGTACTGCCCCCTTTTGTTTTATTCTCTTTCAAATTAATAAAAAAAAAGAAAAAAAAGAATCTCATGCATAACAATGTTATACACACAGAGACACAGACACATACTTTCAGGTTCTGAGTTTCATTCTAAGCATCTGAAGAATTTTCAAAGGATATATTTATAGAATAGAATTAGAATTTTTATTCCAATAGAAAATTGCAAGGCTGTGGATTTAGCTCAGTGGCTTGAGTGCTTGCCTAGTAAGCGCAAGGTCGTGAGTTCGATTCCCAGTACCCAAACGCCTCCCCCCCAAAAAAAAACAAAAAAAGAAAATTGCAGATCACATTGCAAAATATTTAAAATAATCTAATGATAGTTTTAGTAACAGTAATATTTAGTATATTAGAGCATATATACCACATTATAATTTTTAACATAAGGTATTAATGACTACTATAAAATACAATGCTGGGTAGCACACCATAAATAGTTAATGGAAGCAAAACTGCATGACCAGTAGTAATTAAGATGTATGAAAAATTTCGAAGTTTTCAATCACGCAAAGGAAATCTTGCAATGTGCCAGCTAATTTCTACCTAATTAGTATATAAGTAACTTAAAATTATGTTCCATGAACTCCTCTTTTCTAGCTTCTTAAAGTGACACAGATATTCCTTGTTTAATGACCTACCTGTTTTAACAACTGTTCTGACTTATGATCAAGGCACGCTGTGCTGTTTGAACTTATAACTTATCTTTTTGTGTACAAATCTGTACATCTTATTTATAGAGCCCCAATGTCTTTTTTTCTAGATACAGCTTGTTTATACAGTACTGTAGTTTTCACTGATTGTCCTATATACTACAGTACTGTAGTTTTATGTTCCAATACACTGCAGTACTACATGAAAGCGTTATGCAAATAAAAGCAAAGTCATCAAGTTGGAGCTTCCTTTGATTTATTCTTTGTTCTGAATATCATAATGTACCTACTATATATAATTTCTCATATAACGATCAATTCATTTAATGACCTGGTCACAGCACCTTGACCTGGTCACTAAATAAGGAACATCTGTACATTAGACTTGTGTCTAATTACTAACTTGATACCTCCACCTGGTCACATAAGAGTCCATGATAATTTAACATATTCAAAACAGAGATTTTTTTTAAACTTTCTTTGGTCCTGGGGATCAAGCCCGGGGCCTCATACATGCTAAGTATGCACTGTGCCACCGTGCTGTACCCCTAGTCCCAAAACAGAGCTCCTGTTGTCCTGTACCACCCACCCCCACAGCCCACTTAAATGCTTGTCTCAGTAAATACTTCTGCAATCTACCCATCTGTTCAAACAAAAAACCTAAAAATGTGGCTCAACCCCCCCTTACCTTTCCTCCTTCTCTTTGCCACCCAACCCATCAGCTAGAGTTCTGTTAACACTGCCTCCAACACTGCTCAAATCCTTGTAGCTATCATTTTAAAGCACTACTCTCATTCAAAGCATCATTATCTATTTCCCTCTTACCAGCTTGGTCACTATTTGTTAACCCCCATGCTTTGTACAAAAGTTAGAATGATTTGTTGAAGGTAACTATATGAATGGGATGAAGTCACGCCCAGCTTAAAAACATGTCAATGCCATCCTACTACATTTACCATAAAATTCACATTACTCCTTCAAATCCAAGAGGATCTGCAGGATCTGACCCTTTCTACTCTTTTGAACTCCTCCTGTAACTCCTGTCCTGCTCTCCTTTGTTCTCTCAATTTCAGGTACCCTGGTCTTCTTTCCTCTTCCAGGCGACTTCTCCCCAAGATCTATACATGCTCAGTTGTGGGTTCAAATACAAAAGACTCAAGTCTCACTTCTTGATAACTATCACATCCTTGAAGATTTCTTTGACCAGGCAATCTAAGTAGTCCTCTATCCCCATCACTCCATCACATCACTCTTTGCTTTATTTCTTTATTCTATTCAACATTATTTCATTGTATTTTGAATCATCTGTTTTGTTTACTTATCATCTGACTCCTCCATCTAGAAAAGTAGTCAATGAGAGTAGGGACTTGCTTCTCACCACTCTATCTCTGTCTATCAGAGACTTAGCAAGCACACACAGAAACACACATCACATACACCTTTATATTTAATTAGAATCTATTTCACTTTACCTACTTCTTAATGTCTCACTAGACTTCCTTCGAAACAAAAGCATTTAAAAGAAGCCTTAAAGTTAGATGTGATGGTACATGCCTGCAATCCCAGCACTGGAGAGGCTGAGGCAAGAGGATCATCATGAGTTTGAGGCCAGCCTGGACTTCATAGTAAGTTCAAGGCCAGCCTGAATTACATAGTGAGACTCTGTCTCAAAACTAAATAGCCAGACATGGTGGCATATGCCTGTAATTCCAGCTCTTGGGAGGCTGAGGCAAGAGGATCACTGTGAATTTGAGGTCACTGGGCTACACAGTGAGCTCAAAGCCAGCCTGAACTATGTAGTAAGACTCTATTTAAAAAACAAAACAAAAACACTAAACTAAACTAAATAAACCTTAGTTTTTACCTGATCCCTCAAAAGCCTCCGTTGAAGAATATTCTACTGTTAAAAAAGAATTGATTCCTCTCTATAAAACAAGACAAGCTCCAAACAATTTTTATGCCACCTAAAAACCTAGAATGATGTTGCCCCATCTGGAACGCAGTACTCAAATAAAGATGTCAAAAATATGCACTGGAACTGATGCCTGAAACACAAAAACAAAGGCTGTGGAGGCTGCTTCTACCCCATCACGATAGGATGTACACAAATCCATCTTTCCTCATTACAAGGTGACTGCTCAACATCACGCTATTCAAATTAAGCAATATTCCAAAAAAGATACATACTGATGAATCAGAGAAAGATGAGCTATGTTATCTTTGAAATACACTGCTAAGGAATAGCAGCAAATTAATCTTTAAAAAGGAATCCTGGAAGTTATAGGAGACATATATACATTATAGATTTTTTTCTAAATGACCAACTATGTGTAACAATTGCTTTTACAAATCACATTAGAAAGGAAGTCAAGATTAATAACAAGAACAAAAAAGATTTCTTAATTCCTCAATACTTGAATTCCTGATTTTTTTAAAATCAAGTAATTCTTGCTGAAGTATCATAAGCTGCTAAATCTCCTATGAACAAAATCAATGTGGAAACTGTACACAATATTATTCTCTAAGGAAGTCAACACATATAGAACAGAACCACAGAAAAACACCACTCGCTTTCCAGAGGTACAGAGTGTAAAGCAGGGGCTAGCTGGCCATGTTGCAGATATGCCTTACTGGAACACAGCCACATCCGTGTATTTACATACTATGTGCAGCTGCTTTCAGGGTTCACTGGCAGATGCGGATCTTTGTTAGAGACCATACAGACGTCAAAGCCTAGACCGCTTACTATCTGGCCCTGTAGAGGAAAAGTTTGCCAATCCCTAATATAAAGAGATTGGGTAAAGCTGACGAAAACCTTAATTTAAGGAATCTGCCTCTTGGGGCTGGGGATTTAGCTCAGTGGCATAAGCACCTGGCTTGCAAGCACGCTGTCGTGAGTTCAATCCCTGGTACAGGTTAAAAAAAAAAAAAGGAATCTGCCTCTCCACAGACCCAAAGAAGAATTGTAAGGAAACTCTAAGTGTATTTTTAGACTATAAATAAGACCCTTTCTGAACAAAATAGGACAACAAAAAAGGGAAAAAAACAATCAAAAGCCCAACATGCCCACAGCTTATTCTTCCAACTATCACACAGCTTACGAGCACAATAAGACACAGTATGTCTGTCCTTCTACACCAGCAATCACCTCTCTTTCTCTCTTCTCCTGCAGCTTCTGTTCCTCTTCCTCTTTCTCTTTTCTCTGCTGTTCTTCCCATTCTTCCTTTAACTTTCTCTTTAAAGGGAATAAAAAGACAAGGTCATTTATTTTTGGGCTCACTTTTTAAACATGTTTAACACAAAAAGCAGGTAAATGAATACTTTAAAACTACTGGTAAAATGGATAATATCAGTTAAGTTCAAGATATGTAACTCTTAATGAAAGTTATTGTGGTTGTTAAAGTTACTGGAGCCAGGGATTTAGCTCAGTGGCATAAGCGCCTGCCTGGCAAGCATGAAGTCGTGAGTTTGATCCCAGGTACAAAAAAAAAAAACAAAAACAAAACAGTTACTGGATTAATACTGTACCTCTTGTTCTTCCTGTCGTTTTTGAGCTGCCTCCTCCTTTTCCTTCTTTATCCTGAATTCTTCTTGTGCTTTCTGCTCTCTCAGCATCCACTCCTCATGTAATTTTTGCCTATTAAAATAATGATATAATCAATAATAGAAATGGAAATTAATACAAATACAGACACACAGGCAATAGCAAACAAAAACAAAAATGACATGTTTGGGGAAGGATTAAAATATAATGAAAGCAGTCTAGTAGTAGTAAGAGAATCAGAAGATACGAGTAGAGCTTTTAAAAAAGCACTGTCAGTCTTATCTCCCTACAGAGTAGTAAGTTGCAATTCCTATGTCTATATTTCATAGGCATGAATAGCTATAACATCGTTTTCCTCCCATATTGGGGATGAAGCCTAGGGCTTTCACATGAGCTACACTCCCCTACCCCTTTTTATCTTGAAACAGGGTCTAACTAAATTGCTAGCTAAGGATGGGCTTGGACTTGTGATCTTTCTGCTTCAGCCTCCTAGAGTGTTGAGTAATTGTGACATCTTTTATATGAAAAGATAACATTAGGAATTTACCTTTAGGCTGATCACAGTGATGACTACGTTCTAATAGGTGGGTAACAAGTTTCAAACCAACATTAAGCTTTTCACATTCTTCATATTCTATGCATTTGTATTAACTATTCATATGTATTAATTGTACAGATTAATGGGTTTCACTATACCACTTCCTCATATGCAATTCCATGACTGCAGGATTATGGAATACTTGGCATCTTTTACCATAAACCTTTGAACTACTGCCTCACACAACTAAGAGATTCCTGTAATTATCATCAAACATCTGAACTACTGGGGCAGGAAGGGCTATACACTGTGACCATAACTTCAAAATAAAGAAACTTAGATTTTTTTAAAAGATAAAAAAGTTATAAAAATAAATTAGCAACTGTATTGGTTTTGATTCATTTGTTTGTTGAGACAGGGTCTCGGTATGTAGGTCAAGCTGGTCTTGAACTCACTACATAGTCCAGGCTAACCTCAAACTCATGGCAATCTTCCTGTCTCAGCCTTCTCAGTGCTAGGATTACAGGCATGTGCCATCATGCCCAGCTTAGTTTCTTTTAATAACCAATTATAAGAAGTAATGTTACCTAAATTAAGTAACATTCTCAAACATTCAATATCACAAGTTTCTAACTTAAATAGGGGTTATGTTTACAAAGGTTATTTACCAATTAGTTGTTTAAAAACCTAGGTTTTATTTCCCCATGTATTTTGGAAAAGGGAAATGAATATGAAAAACTGTTTTGTATTACTTCATTAATTCAAATGTTTTACTAAAGTCTCTGAGTACTGAAATTAAATAAGGTTGTATGTCCAGACTTAACCATAATTTAAATATTCTAAGGGAAAATATACATTTCCAACCCACCAACAGGAACACATCTTTTAGCCATGGTATTGCCTATATTAACATACCTATGCATGCTGTAGGGAACCATATAGATGTTTCAGTGTGCAGAACTCTTAAATTTTTTTATTTTTATTTATTTATTTTTTTATCGGTACCGGGGATCGAACTCATGAGCACGCACTTGCAAGGCAGGCGCTTATGCCACTGAGCTAAATCCCCAGCCCCAGAACTCTTGACTTACATGTCTTTTGAGAAACATATTAACTGTACACAACTAAACCAGATGGTATATAAATTTAAGACCACAGAAAAGTAAAATGTTAAAAACTTTACAATTTAATAACTTGCTTTAAAATAGGACATAAAGCCATATAATATTTTCACATAATTTTCCTGTTTTTTCAACATTAATTCAAGTAGTATGCAACTTATATAGAAATAAAGATCACAGGAACACATGGCACATGTAATTTAAAATACACATTTTAAGTAAATAGGAAAAACAAAACTTACTTCTCTATTTCATACTATATATATTGTCTTCGTAACAGAAATATAATAAAAGCCAATAATTACAGCATCTCTAAACACTTGTTAAGTACTATACATGTATTACCCCATTTAATTTTCATAATTCTATGGGGGTAAATACTATGATTGATTTTATATCATTGTTATAGACAAGGTATTAAAGATTAGAGAAATTACGATTTTTGAACTCTGCCTCTAAGTAGCAGTGGTCAGGCTTGGAAATCAGATCTGGCTGAATCCAACTCCACATTCTTAGTCACTGCTACTCTTTTTTTGGTGGGAGGAAGGCATTTTGATAATTCCACTTAACTCAGATCCTTAGGTAAATAACAAGAACCAATTACAAGAAAGGCAGCAACATTTCCAGTGATCATGCTAAACAGCTAGAGAATATCATTAAAGTTTTTTCTCCTTCTTAAAAAAAATTTATTTTCTATTATGGTAAAACATACATACCTAAAATTTAGTATTGGAACCATTTTTAAGTGTATGGTTCAGTGGCATTAAATGCACACATATTAGTGCACACCACATTAAAACAAAACAAACTACTCTCTGAAAAATACTAAGAGAAAGAATATTTTCATCATCTTGGGTTTGGGAAGACCTTTTAAAGTCAGACATAAATCATAACACGAGTTAACAACATGAAAATCAAACCATGGCTATACCATAAGCCAAGGCAAGAATGGTAACAGATGAGAAAAATATACATCACACATATAACGGACAAAAGATTAAATCCTTAATCAAGTAATAACATTGCTTACAAAACATATTAAAAAGTAAATGTCCCAAAAGAGAGAGTGCAAGACTTAAGCAACCTATAAATAATAAACTATATAAAGATATTCAAATTTACTAATTCATAAATGTACATTTAAAACAACAAAATACAAATTTTTACTAAAATAATTTCCACTTCTTACACTTGTGAATTATTTTAATTTTTTTCAGAAGGATTTACCAATTAGTTAAAACAGTGAAAAATATTTCCATTTTAAGAGAAGGTAACATCTAATTTTAGCCCATCAGCTTAGATTTAAACAGTTTATACAGGATATTTTGTAAGATCTATTTTGTGTAAGATTTTATACAAAAAAACAGTACTGGTTAGTAGTAAAGGCTGATAACACTGCAATAAAATAACTGAGTTCTATTAGTGTTTCAATTAGCGCTGACCTCTCTCTTTCCAACTGTTTCTCTTCTTCTAGTTGTTGTTCTTCATTTAAAGTGTCCTCTTCTTCCTCCTTCTGTGAGGCTTCTGAGGAAATTTAAATGTTTTATTAAACTTTGAGTACTGAAAACCCTTAGTCAATAATTCAGGGGGAAAATACATACAATCTTTAATCTTTATAGTAAAAAAACACTTTCTAATAAGAAGGGTTCTAAATTTGGTACAAAGTGAGCATTGAAAAGAATAATGGTAGTGGATAACACACTAAATTCAAAAATCAATAAATGGTTCCATCGTGAGGGAAAAAGGTGGTGAGGGTATAAGGAGGAACATCCATCTTTAGAAAAGTGAAACTAAAAAACACAGAAAGACTTAAGTAGAAAAATGATCACCTTTGCAACTCCCATTGTAAAAATCAATGTACAGATGTTCAGAAATGTTGGAAGAAAGCTTGTTGGGAAAAGGATATTTGCACCATCTCAAAATGTCATCCCATAGATGAGGACTAACTGGAAAGGGGAAAAAATGAGCCCACACAATGGGGTAATCTGTTCATGAGAAGTGGTACAACCTGACATTATAGCTCTTACAATGTATGCAGTATGATATTTATAACACTTGCTCTGCAGTATTCTGTCATAAAGACTGTTTATAACACAAAAGTAATCAGGGGAGGATACACTAATCCAGAATGCAAGGCATGTCACGGGACAACGGGCTTGAGCTTTTCAAAACAATCGGTCTTGGTTTGATGAAGTTTCAATGTGGCCTGTATATCACACCACTGAATTCCTGTTCGTTTACACTGATACAAACTTGGTACTGTGGTTCTGCAGGAGAATATCCTTATCCTGAGGAGATGCAGGCTGAAGGATTTAAGGGTGAGATGCTGTGATATCTGTCAATGCTGTGCAAAAGGTTCAGAAAAAATATTGTGTGTATGTATTTCTCTATATAAACAGAAAGTCCAAATATTAACAATTGACAAATCTAGCAGAAGGGCTCATAAGTATTTATTGTATTATTTTTTTCAATTTTCTAAACATTGAAACATTCTCAAAAGAAAAACATGTTAATTTTTTTTTTTTTTTTTTTTGGTGCCAGGGATGCAACTCACAACCTCATGCTTGCCAGGCAGGCGCTTATGCCACTGAGCTAAGTCCCTAGCTCTAGAATAATATTTAATAAAAGAAAAACGTATTTCCTGTATTCACAATTTAAATTTGAGGGAGAAAAATCAGTAAAAATGGAGACAAAATATGAAGGAAGGGAAGTGTAGCAGTCCTAAGAAAATATAGCATGATTTCAAGCTTAAAGGAAACAGATTGTGTGCTTATCACACATATACAGTATAGGTCTAACCAAAGGCTAAGTCCTAGATCATTATAACAATTTAATTTTCTTAAATAAATTTAATTATTTCAGCACTCAAAACATACCAAAAATGTAGGTTAAGTTTTAACTCACATAAAATAATGTCTAATTCTTCCGATAAATAAGTGAACTAGTGTTCATAATGGGTTAGACAACATGGCACAGAAAATAGGACTCAACTCATAGATATGCCCACAGACTAGACATGGCCTGGATACAGTTGATACTGACCCACTTAACTCCATTCCCCCAAAACAAGTTCACTCACACCAAAGGTGATCACTAACAGTTCTGAGTGTAGCATTTTCTCTATAAGCACATTCAAAATACATGCAAGGATACATATAAATGAAATGTGTCAGCTGGGCGTGGTGGTGCACGCTGTCTGTAATCCCAGCATTCTGGGAGGCTGAGGCAGCAGGATCACAAGTTGGAACCCAACCTGGACAATTTAGCGACTTCAAGAGACCCTGTCTCAAAATAAAAAAATGAAAAGGGGCTGGAGATGTAGCTTGGAACAAAGGCCCTGTGTTCATTCCCCAGTACTGCCAAAAAACAGAAAACAAACAAACAATACATCTAACTGTATTACACATGTAAGTATAAACACAAAATCTGGCTACAGTTTTGTAATTTGCAATTTATATTTAGTATTACCTTAATTTCCAACAAGGCAGTTCAGTGCGGGTTAACTAAAGTAGGTGCTAAAAAGGCTACTGAGAGGTCACTATTTCAGAAGTCACTTGGCAAGTCACTATCTATACACTTCTGCAACAATGTTCTTGATGGCCCAGCCTTCTGGGAATGTTTGCCTATCTGATGTGTGCTGTAATGGAGAGCAGTGTTCCACAGTCCACAATATTCAGGAAAGACCACTAAGTAAAGGATTATGAGTTGGAGTGGACAAAACTACACAGATGCTGAGTCTTAAATCTGCCACTAGCAATATAATCTTGGGCAGACCAGTGCCTGGATCCTTCAATGGACTAAATTGCCAAGGGACATGATCCACCTGACTCTCCATGAAAGCTCACTCTGAACACACTTTCTAAAGTCAAACAGACACAAAATCAACACAATACAAACACCAACTGTTACATGATTTAAGAGAAGGAAAGAGAAAAAGGAAGAGGTTTTTTTTAAGGTACCTATATTAGAATAAAACCTTAAATGAGGAAAGGAAGCTGAGAGCTTCAGGGGTAGGTAGGCAATAAGGCCATCAATAACTCTGCCCTACTTTTGCTTTTCTTTTTATTCCTGACACTATATCCTGCCTCTAGTAGACCAATTTGCAACAACTAAAAGAAAACTGCTAACACAGGTTGCAGGCAAATGTAGCCACTGCTTCTTCCACATTATCTATTCCAAGTTCTAATACTAAAATAGTTACTTTGGAACTCCAATGATAAATGAAGTCTCTAGAGGTCTGTTTCTCAAGGCTCAAGAATCCTAGTGACTTGAGACCATGTTTTCAGGAGTTTGAAAACTGTCTAGAATAATTTAATAATCATAGTCTGGATAACATGGCTGGCAACTATTGGAACCCAGTACTCTTTTGTGCGGTTTTAGTGCTCCAGTTCACACTTACAAGTCCTAATTCTATTATGTTAAATAGGTAGGTTTCAGATATGTTAGGTTCTGACATGTGAAGGCCAAATGACATCAGAGCTAGCTGTATAAATGAAGGTTATAGAAGTTTAATGGAGCAAAAGTGGACATTGGACACAGAACTAGAGGCATTCCAAACTTCCACCACCATCTTTTTCATGCTGTGAAACACATCTCCTTCACATCATCCTTAGCATTATATTAATGTAAACTTGAATTTTACTGTAAAGGTAAAAGGAGGTATAATTTCATTTGGTTTCATAATCTGTACGTGTACTGTTTTATAATTAAATAAGTTTTACAACTAGTTTCATGTGCATGAATACTAAAATAACACTACTTTGAGTCAAGAAAGGGTCTCCTATAACTAAAATTTGAGGAAAACTTCCAAAATGACAATTTAAAACTTTTGACTCCTGCTGGTTTTATAATGCAAAACATCTAGGGAGTATCTGCTATGTACAGGGACTGTGCTACCCAGTAGCTGCTGTGATTCCTGATGCCTGCACCTGTACTTTACAGACACTGCTCTTACACAGACATCTGCGGGTAATAATTCCCCTTGACTTTTAAGCCCTCTTTAGCCTGTCAGCATTGTTACCGAAATGGGTCAGAATTTCAGGATACAGTACACGACTTCCTTCTGACACCGGGGCCTCAAGTTTGGGGGGCAGGAATAGGAACGATTCCACACCCAGAAAACAGGACGAACAGTCAGTCTACCTGAGTCTCTCAATCGAGCGAGTTCCTGCCGGCGTTTCTTCCGTTTCTCCTTCTTGAGCTCGGCCCTGTACTTTTTGTGGCTGGCAAATTGACAAAACACAAACACAACAGCATCAGCGTTGCTATCATCTCCTTTGCGCCTGAAGACAGGAAAACGCCCGGGGGCTCGGCAGAGAAACCTAGCGTCCCGTGTTTTAATTACAAAACATGCCACTGCCATCACCTCACCCTTCCACATCAGAGAGCAGGTCTTCTACGACCTGTCCCGACCTCGCCTCCTGAAGCCCACCGACGCCCGCGACAGGGGTTCACCGCGAAACCGTTTACGGTTGGAGCTGTGGCGGTGACTCGCTCCGTTGCCCCAGATCCTATTTCCTCTTTGCCTTTTCATCCTCCATTCCCAGGCCCGGTCTATTCCGCCCCGCTTTCTTGCCTTTTCATCTACTCTAGCGGACCCTACCTGGGTTTCTTGCGAAACTCCAACGGCTCCGGCGCGGCCATCTTAGTCGCGCTGCCCCACCCCCTGACCTGACAGGAAGAGGCGGTACTAAGCGCCGCAAGGCGCGGGCGCACGTACTAGGTAGCATCAGTCTGGACGAGACCAAAAACCAAAGGCGGGGAGGTACCCAGCTAATACTAGTCTGCTAAAATCCTAGCAAATAAATATCATCTTCTTGAAAACTCCTCTGGAGCTGTGACACCACCCTGAAAGTAATCTTCTCCTAGGCACTTCCTCAGTACTTTAGTACTATCTTTTCCCACCCCACACAATAGCAAAACGTCTAAAGGTCTGGAGGTCAAAGTTAAACCTCTCCCCCTTTTTCTCATTCATTCACGAAACTTTATTCCACCCACAACTGCGTGCCTTGCGTCCCAACGGTTTTCTCAGGCACCACCTCCTAATGAGACTCCACCTATCAGCGCTTCAGGTTACGCTTCAGCCTCCACGCCTTTCCAGTCACTCCTAATGGCTACTATAAGCTAATTTAACGTCTGCAGAGGCAAAGATGAAACTGTTCCCAAGGAGTTTACAGTTAAGGTATATCTATACCGTAATATATACATGCCTTAATATATACAGGCAGAGATGAATTTTACTTAACATATTCCACGTGGGAACTCAGGGGGAGTTTCTGATGCTTGAGTTGCGTTTTGAAAGAACATAGCCTTTCCCCAATTGATGAGGGGTGGGAACAAAAACGCAAGCAAATCTGCATAAGCAGAGGCACAGAGAAATGAAATTGGAATGTACTGGGAACAGCGAGAATTTTATTAATTGAATTTAAAGTGTGAATCAAGAGCATCAACAAACACAACAGGTGGGGCGCTGTGGTGCATACCTGTAACCCTAGTCTTCTGGGATTCTGAAGCAGAAGGGTCGCAACTTTGAGCCCAGCCTGAGCATATTAGTGACTTAGCAAGACCCTGTATTAAAATGAAAAATAATAAAAATTACAAAAGGGCTGGGATGTAGCTCAGTGCAAAGGCTTTGGGTTCAATGGAGGTGGGAGGTAGAAGAGGTGGACTGGGCTTGATTGTGGCTCAACATAAAAGAAAAAAAAGGGCTTGAGATATAGCCTAGTGTGAAGGACCTGAGTTCAGTATGCTGTACCACAAAAAGAGGATCTGGTATAGGCAACTACTTCAAAGACAATAAGATTCACTATGATACCCATTCTGGTTTGACTATTATCTTCTTTTAAAGTCCTATAATATCTCCAATGTTTTGTTTTTATTAATTTTGTGCGGTACTGTTATGTTCAATTTTATTATGCCTGGTGATATGGGCAATTCTATTGACGATAACGAGAGGCATTATGGTAACCACTGTTGATCACCTTGTATTTTGGTTTTAAGTCATGTACTATGTCCATCCTTTTGTTTTGACTGACCCCATTTTGTTTTCTCTCATTTGGTTTTAGTCTCTATAAAATAAATAAAAATAAAAGCTAAAAAAAAGAGGGTCTGTTATGCCATGCCAAGATGCCTTAATTGCATTCTGTAAGCAATGGTGAACCAGTCAAGGCTTTGAAGTAATTGCCTATTGTAGCATTTATGTTTTAGGTAAATTACTGTGAATTACAACATAAAAGTTTAAAAGACTACACGGTACAGTGTCAATAATCTAGGAGAGAGGTGATGAGGAATTAAACGGAGGTAATGAGAAAGTGGGAAAGTAAAAATCAGCCTGCTAATAATAAGACTGATATATACATACAAGACCAGGACAATGCCAAGAAAAAGAAATGTTTCTCCCAAGGACACCTTAATCACCCCATCTTTTGAGTGAGTGAATAACTTTCCTGCCTTAGCTGCGTTCTTCTTGTCTCCAAATTAAAATTGATGATGTACCTCATTAATAAACTGTCCCTACTTCTTCCAATCCCTCCTCCAGGATCTTTCAGTTTGAAGATCAAACCTGCATAAAGCCTCACTTGTCTCCCTCTTACTGAGACTTAGCAACATGTGTGTCCCTTCTCCCTCAACTTGCAAGTTGACCTTGCCAAACTTTGTCAATAAGTAAAGACACAAGCTTTGGAACTGAATGGAACAGGAAACTCAAACCTTGGTTGCCTGTGGTCTTGAGTAAATTCTTTACTGTGTAATCCTCAGTTCTCTCATCTGTGAAAGTCAATATAGAGATAACTTCCCATCTTCTAAAGCTTTTATAGCCGAGCGTGGTGCATGTCTGTAATCCAGCACTCTGGGAATCGAGGCGGGAGGATCACCAGTTTGAGCCCAGCCTGGAGAATTTAGGGATTAAGCAAGACTGTTTCTCCACATAAAAGAAAAAAGGGTTTGAGATGTAGCCCAGTGTGAAGAGCCTGAGTTCAGTATCCTGTACCATAAAAAGAAAAAAAAAGGTTCTTATGATAAAGACTGAATAATAGCCCAAGCTATATGTGCCTGGCAACATCAGTAAATATCTCCAAAATGTTTACTGTCATGTCATCATCACCATCACCACTGGTGTAATAAACTTCCTGACCTCCCCTCCCTGTCAAGAACCATTCCCAGCACAAGTCTTCTACCTTTATAGTGCTTATCACAGAGTGGTGCACATATTGGCTTCCCTGGTATGCTTCTCGCACTAAACCTTAGAATTTTTGAAGCTGAAAATTGGGCAGTTATATTCCCAAACTAGAAAAAGCCATGTGTGGCACAGAATGATGTAGCTATGTAGATCACATGCTGGTCCCCATGACTAAGCCAGGACTTATACTGAGAGTTACTGCTGTCTGGAAGCACCACAGTGTGACCTGCTGTAAGATTTCTTAGGAGTCAGATCAGCATATCACTCAGAACAATAAGTAAGGATATCTTCTAAGAAGATATTCCTAAATAAAAAGAGATATGGATGTAGACTTTATTATAATTTATAAGCAAATATAAATCTCCTTTTATAGGAGGTAGACATTTATTTCAACAGTTACCACTGAGTTGATTTTCATAAATAATCTTAAATTGCTTAAGTTAATTTTATTACAGGAAGAATACTAAAAGCCAATTCCACTTCCAAACTATAATTACCATCATTTCAATTCAATAAGGAAAGACTAAACTTTTGGGGAGTGGATGTTTGATTTTAGAATAGCCAACTTTACCCTAAACCAAGTGTAGGTTCCCTGAATGACCTTGAACTAACACAGTTTTCCCACATTTCTTGCTTATGGTTTTCAAGAGTAACTAGAATATACTGAGATATGTCTGATATGGGGAGTGTTATGTTTTAGACTTACAAGGTCCCCCAAAAGTTTCATAAGATCTAAGGTGGGGCTTTTGGAAGGCGATTGGATCATAGTGCCTCTAACTTGCTCAGTGGATTAGGCCATTGATGCGATCACAATTTGATGCTATTTTGGGGAGATAATGGAAATTTAGAACCCAATAGAAAGAAATGGGTCATAGGGACATTTCCGCCACCATGCCCTTTCTACCATGTTTCTGCCTCATCACAAGCTCAAAAGCAATGGAGCCAGCTGATTGAAACTTCTGAAATCATGAGCAAAAATAAACCTTTCCTCCTTTAAGCTGTTACCCTGAAGTATTTTTGTTACAACTACTGAAAGCTAACACAATGAGACAGCCTGGATCTTGTTCCTGCTCCTCCTAGGAAAAGTACCTTCTTGAATTATAGAGAAACTGCCCTGGTCGGACAAGCTTTATTCTACTCTCCCCTGAAAGCAAGATGGCTTTCAAGACTCAATGAGTTTGGTAGCCTCTGAGGTGCATAACTTGGGGAGGGCTGTGTTTTGGAGTCCCACAGGCTGTGTTCTGACTGAGGCCACGTGGTCAATCTCCATCCATCCTGGAGCAGCTGTTTTGAGCCTTGGGAGGCCAGCTCACAAATGATCCTAGGCTGCTTTTATCCCTTGTTACCTGTATATAAAGAATACATTTGCTTTGTGTAACTTGTTTCATATGATGTAGTCTGTCTCACCAAAGCCAGACAATTGGGAACCAGTGCATAGTGAACCTTCTTCACATCAAGTAGCCCTGGGAAGACGGGCTGGCAGCTTGCCTGTACAGCAATATCAGCAGAGGTGAGTTGTAGAGGGTTGGCTGGTTCTGCCCAGTACTGCTACTCTAGTAAATCCTTTGTGAGTTTTCCAGTTGCTTTCTGATCTGCATATTAAGGGGTGCCTTGATAATTTTATAGACATTTTATATGCCAAAACAAATAGGAATGAAAAGTCATTTGAGAGCCATTAATATTGTAAAGAAAGATTGATCTACTATTATTTAATAACAATGAGCAGCAATTGCAACACAAAAGTCTTTCTCAAGATGTGGGAGAAATCATAGGCCCATTTTCTGCCAGTGTGTTCAGCCAGGCATCACTTTCACCTTTATGTTTAGGGTGGTTATCACATTTGAAGATGTAAGACATAAAAAGTTTCTTGCAAAGGCATATGAGTAGCCAAGATCTTTACAGTGCCTCCTGGAGGGTCATATGACAAAAGTATGATATAAGAGACCACAAGCTCGAGGCAGCTTCCATAACATCTGCAGGAAAAGTAACCAAGAATTTGCTATGTAAACCAGGACATGGTTGAGAGGGAAAGGGGCTCCATTATAATCACACCGGAATAGCAACCATAAGTAAATCGGCAACAGCAAACCAGGAAATGGTCGTCTTATGAATATAGCCTTCATACCTCTAAGCTAGAAGAACAAGTTAATCATTCTGAACATTGGTTTTTGCTCCTATCTGGAAGACTCCTTGCAACAGAGCTTTGCAATAAGAGTTTGCAAGACGCCAGATGAAAATTATGTGGGCCCTGGAAAATGCATATTTTGTGTGTTTACCCTTTGAAAGGTAACTAATGTTTGACATAGATCAATTGCATGCATTAACTTTTTTTTACACTTATTTTCTTCTTCAGTGCTGGGGATCAAATCCGGAACCTTGCACATGCTAGCCAAGTGCTCATTTTCTCTTCTAGTCATCTGACAGTTGACTTTTAGGTTGTTTCCAACTCTTGGATATTGTGAGTAATGCTGTTGTGAACATAGATGTGCAAATATCTCTTTGAGATCCTGCTTTGGAATCTTTTAGATATCTATCCAGAGGTAGAATTGCTGGACCATAGGTAATTCTGGTTTTAGTTCTCTAAAGAACCTCCAAACTGATTTCTATAATGGCTATACCATTGCACATCCCCAACCATAGTGCACAAATTTTCCACATCCTGTACACTTGTTATTTTTTGTGCTGATGGCACCCATCATGATGGGTGTGAAGAGATGACTTGTCAAGGGTTTGATTTGCATTTCCCTAACAATTGGTGTATCTTTCATGTACTTCTTGGCTCCTTGCATATATTCTTTGGAAAAATGTCTACTCACGTCCTCTGCTCATTTTTAAATTGGGTTATTTGGCTTGTTGTTACTCTTGTTGTTCTTGAGTTACAGAAGCTCCTTTTATATTCTAGATAATAATCCCTTATCAGATGTATTGTTTACAATTGTTTTCTCCCATTCTGTAGGTTGCCTTTTCACCTTGTTAACTGCTTTCTTTGCCAGGCAGAAGTTTGAAATTTGAGGTATTCCCACTTCCATCTGAATTGTCCTTAAACATATATCCAGTTCAAAAGTTAGGCATACTCATTCAACCCTATCTTGTAGAATAGATGACCAGCATAGTAATGTTTCTTCTAGTTTTTCATTGTTGCATCTGAACACAAGCTTAGAAGTAGTTGCAAACATTCTAAGATATATAGAAGCAAACATAATAATGGCATTGATTCCCTAGAACATATGAATTATCTAGGTTTTAGATTTCAGCAACCTGACAAGTTTCTCTTCCTGTAACAGTAACAAAAATCTTCTAAACCACTGTATAAATTGGGTGATTTCAACTGAACACTTGCCTTATGCAGTGGTTAATCTTGGCTGTCTACTTGATTGACTGAGATGAGAAATACCAAGAAAATTAGTAAAACACACTTCTGGGTGAATCTGTGATATTGTGCCCAGAGACGGTTGGCATGTGGGACATGAATATGGTAATGCCATCCCTAGGTTGTGCATCTGGATAGAATAAAAGTAGAAAAAGGAGAAAGCCCTCCAGCACAGGCTCTTTCCTGCTTGTTCTATGTACTGGTTGCCATAAGGTGAGTGAGTTTTTACCACTACCTCCGTCCACCACGGTGTTTCTGCCTTACTACAGGCCTGAAGCAATGGAACTGGCTGACTATGAACTGAAACCTCTAAACTATAAGCCAAAACAAATCTTTCCTCATTTAAATTGTTGCTGAAGTGTTTTGTTACCACAATGAAAAGCTAACTGACACACCTCTCAAAAAGAAACCTTGACTAATAAGCAAATAAAGTTCAGAAAGTTTTTATTTCTGGGAGTACTGGGGATTGAACCTAGGATGTCACACATGCTAAGCAGGTACTATGCCACTGAGCTACATCTCTAGCCCAAGTTTATTCAGCATTACAGGTGAGCTAAGATTGCCTGTCACTGTGGAAATATCACTATATTCTATGTAACAGTACACAAATAATGCAAAATAATACTATAAATGTGAACTATTAGATTACTAGTCCATTGAAGAATATTTCTGTAAATGTGCCATGAAAGAATTCTGTTCTAAAAGGAAGAAAGGAAAAGATTATATGTATGTTGGTAAATATATATAAATGTATATATGTATATGTATGCAAAATAGATAATTATACTACTAATCTCTGTTAGTTTATCAAAAAGAACATTTTGTGCTGTCATTGTTTGATCATTTTTGTGCCTAAATCTTGTCACCTGAACAACTACTTCTAAGATAACAATATGCAATATATTAACTAGTGTTAATTTCCTACCTTTTTAAAAAATTATGTATCATTTCTATCGTTTCTTTCTCTTTTGCTTTTTAAAATAAAAACAAAACCAAAAAAGAATTCTGTTCTAGGCATTTTAAGCATTTTTTTAAATATGTTCTGAATATGTTTTCTATGTGATCAAGCCATTAAGTAAAATATCTGATCTTCAGAAGTGTAAGAGGATTTTGAAGTCTAGTAAAATCCTTATTTTCTCATGATTACAAAACATTTTCTATATCATACACTGGGAATAAGTAAGCACTTCATGTACTAATTATGACAACTAAAAAGCAGAGCAAAAATATTTATGACGGAACCCTATTAAAAGGATATACATTCTCATTTTGAAAGAAAGTATATCTAAAACCATAGCCAGCATTCAGCCAGAAAGGACCAGTTAGAGTCCTATGGCCATTTCTAAAAGGCCTCTGTTTTGTGTGATCAGTGTCTGTACTGCTACCATTTATTAAACATTCTGAATATAATCCCTACTTATAACTTTATTGGAATTTTGATTGATAAACATAAAAAGAATGCTCAAAAATGTCAAACATGAATAGCATTACAAATACCAATAAATTGCTGTAAAGAAAACTGGTATCTTTTGCTGGTATTTTCATGATAAATACTATTATCAACCAAAGAAAGAATCTGTTTACCAAATAGAGTTCTCAAAGACTGATAAAGCACTTTCATGCCAATAAGTGCACATCTAACCTATGAATGACATGTTAATATGTGAAGCCCAAAATGATGGTAACTAGGAGTAGTACTAAGTCCCTAAGCCCATGAAAGCCTGACCAAAACGAAAATTGTTAAATAAAAGTTACAGGAGGCCGTTGTTTTGAACTAAGCCGCTGTGCTAGGCTGAGGCAGACCGGGCTCAAACTCAAAATGGAATCGCTCACAATAAATAAAGTTCCACTTCACCAAATACAGAAACTAAATTATTTATCTGACCTTCTCAAAAAGCCAGATTAGAGATATGGCAGCCAACTTTCCCCAACAGGCTAGTTTCAACTGGCAATAGTAATGAAGTCCCTTCTACCTTATTCCTCACAAACAAATGGTCACCTAAAGTTGCCTGATGTTTCCAATTGTTCCCTTTCCCAGTTCCTGCCTTACAAGGATAGTGACTTGGAAATATATATATATATATATATATATATATATATATATATATATATATATATGTAAGTATTATTAGTGCAATTATGTAAAATAGTTAACAGTGTTTAAAAAGCTACAATAAGAAAAATACTGCCTAGGTATTGACCCCTTAGGGGGTCACTTGACTGGCTGATGGCTTGGGTTTCGCTTGTATATTTAGCACGTAATCATGGCGGAAGGATGAGCGGACGGTGCGATTCATCAAGGGCTGAAGGGGGCGGAAATTGTCCACCATTTTTTTCTCTTTTTCCCCCTCACAGGTGAAGAGTAGGGTCCGAAATTGCTCAAGCTAGAAACAGAAACAGAAAAGCATAAATAATTTCAATAGAAAACCAGCTTTCATTTTTATGAGTCTGAAAGATTTGTCTCAAATTGCATTCAGAAAGAACTTATTTCTAGGTAGGATGCCTTTACTCTTGACAAGAAATAAGATACCATGTTGTTCCCATCCTTGTGTGCGGAGGAGAGCAGTAAGAGGTGGAGAAACCAGTTAGGCACTTGGGATTAGAAGACAAGACAAAGGCCCCATCCCCCACTTATTAGTCATTTACCAAGGGCTAGTTACTTCACCTCTGTGATTCTTAGGACCTCTGTTTTTGTTTGTTTTTGTTTTTTTAAGAGGAGGTCTCACTGTGTAGTCCAGACTGGCCTTAAACTCTCTAGATACCCCAAGCTGGCCTCGAACTTTAGGCAGTCCTCCTGCTTCAACCTTCTGGGTGTTAGGATTCCAGGTAGATGTTACCACACTCAGCTTCAGGACCACAGATTTAAATGAGCAAAATAATAAATTAATAAAGAGATCTGATATATATAGTAATAATGTAAAAACTGTTTTTTATAGTTTGACAGAATCATTAACATAAAATGTATAATTAATTGCACCTGAGCATTGTGGACAAAGCAATGTATGTAGATTTTTTTCTTCTTTTTTTAATGTTTCTTCTGTAATTTTTTTTTTTGAGACAGGATCATGCTATGTACTTCAGCCTGGCCTCAAACTCACTATGGACCCCAGGCTGACCTCAAACTCTCAGCAATCCTCCTGCCTCAGCTTCCTGAGTACTGGGATTACAGGCATGCGCCACCATGCCTGGCTCTTAGATTTCTTAACTGACAGTGAACTGTCTCATGCCAGTGCTGTCCAGTAGAATTTTCTATAATGATGGAAATCTCCTCCACATGGTCCATTAGAGTAATTCCAGGCTACACATGGCTACTGAGCACTTGAAATGTGACCAGTATGATTGAGGAACTGAATTTTTAAACTAAATGTGTTTATATTAAAATAGAGATGCTATATGTCGCTAGTAGCTAATCATATTGGATAGCACAGCTCATTACACAAGAAGTAACCCCAAAATAAATAACAAGGGCTTATTCTTTGATGTGGTAATAACCCTTTAGCTTTCTTAGCAACCATTTTATAGGACACTTTACTTCAAAGCAGCCGGAAAATCAGTTCACTTTTCTTGTCAACAGTGTGGCTGATTGCATTTAGAGAGGACAGCCTGGGGTAAGATGGTCAAGGATGTGACAATTTGTTTGGAGCAAAGAATTCAAGCCAAGTAGAAGAGACAAGACTATAACCAGAGGTTGCACCAAACACAATGCGTGTAGTTGCAAATTTTATATATATATTTTATATATATATATATCCTCATTAATTAGGAAACGGGATAGATTTAATGTTTTTTATTCAACTACTTGCAAAATATTAGAAATAGCCCACGTGCCAATAAAAAATGACACGAATTATATTAAAATAGAATACTATGTAGCCATTAAAAATAATATTGAGGAGCCGGGCATGGTGGTGCACATTTGTAACCCCAGAACTCAGGGGGCTGAAGTAGGAGGACTGCTGAGTTTGAGGCCAGCCTGGGCAACATGATGAGTTCAAGACCAGCATGAAATACATAGCAAGACCCTGTTTCAAAACCAACAAACAAAAATATATTTAAGATGTTTATCATCTATAAGATGTTCTGACATCACTAAGTGAAAAGACCAGCAGAATGATATATATGTAATAATCCCATTTCTGTAAAAAGACCAGAAAGATTTATTCAAGCAATGAACAACATTTAGTGGTAAGATTATAGGCAAGTAGAATTATAGAACACAGGTTACACTTTTTTCTTACTGAATTTCCTGTGTTGAAATTTTACTTGAAAATTCTTCATATGGGCTATTGATCATCTGATTTATTTGCTCTGTTGAATTTTCAGTGTTATGGCACTTTTTTTCTCTAGTAAGCGGAATTGAACCCAAGACCTTCCCACTGAGTTCATCTCCAACCTTTTTATTTTTGTTTTGAGATTTTTTTTATTTCACTAAGTTGCTAAATTGCCCAGGCTTGGCTTGAATTTGTGATCCTCCTGCCTCAGCTTCCTAGAGTTCTAGGATTACAAGTGTGTGCTGCCACACTCAGGCTATTTTGTTAATTTTTAAACATGAAGAATAGCAGCAAGCTAAATGTGCAAACCACAAAGACTAGACTTATGAGCAGTTAAGCTCTGGATTTTTGCCATTTATGGTGGGTTTTATCACACAGAATTAAAACATATGTAGTCTAACTTACTAGTTTTCTTTTAGACTTCTGGTTTTGTTTTACTGTTAAAAGAAGTACTTCCAATTGAAGGTAGGAGTGGATTTTCCTAAGATTATCCAAGGACTTTTATGACCGTATTTTTTACATTTAATATGTGTAGAATATATATTCTTAGGTAAAGTCACAATGGTGGACCTAACATTTTCCCCTAGATCTGCTTGGTTGTTCCTCAACAGCACTTACTGAATGTCCCCACTGAACTGAGATACTACCTATTATTGTCAAATAAATTCTCATATGGATTTGGATATACTTTTGAACTCACTATTTTCTTCCTGTGATGGCTTATTTGTTTATGTATGGTACCAGGGATTGAACCCAGAGCCTCATGCATGCTAGGCAAGCACTCTACCACTGAGCTACATCCCCAGCCCTGTGGTAGTTGATTTTATGTGTCAACTTGGCTCAACCAGGGATGCCCAGTTGGTTTAACATGATCGGTGGGTGTGTCTGTGAGAGTGTTTCCTGAAAAGATTAGGATTTGAATAGGCACACTGAGTAAAGCAGAGTGCCTTTCCCAATGGGGTAAAGATCACAACTCTACTGAATAGAATGCAAAGATCACTACTGCACTTCCCTCCATCTCTTTATTCATATGCCAGTACCACAGCATTTAGTTATTGGAGCTTTATAAGCTTGGTAAGCTTACCATTCCTCTTTTCTCTTTTAGAATTTTCCTTGGCTATGCTTATTTATTGTTACTTGAGTTTAGAAGTAACATATCTGTTTAAAATTCCATTGGTGTATTTATTGGAATTACATTAAATCTATAGAGAATAAACCATTTTTGGAGAGTAACAGCTCAAGGAGAACTGATATCAAAGGCGTCTTTTTTTTTTTTTTGTACCAAGGATCAAACTCATGGTCTTGTGCTTGCAATGCAGGTGCTGTGCCACTGAGCTAAATCCTTGGCCTTTCAAAGATGTCTTGATAGTGTCTTCCTACCCAATAATATGGGGTGAGTTTTGTTAATTTAAGTCTTTATATCCTGCAGGAACATTTTAAAATTTGTGTTAATTTTCCTTGGTTAAGCTCATTCTAAAGTATTTTATATTTTTGTTTTATTATGAACAGGGCTCTTGGGGCTAGGGATTTAGCTCAACGGCATAAGCACCCGCCTTGCAAGCACGCAGTCATGAATTTGATCCCTGATACCAAAAAAAAAAAAAAAAAAGAATGAACAGGGCTCTTTCTTCCATTATATCATTGGGCCATTATATAAATTGTGATGTAAATATATCAAATATATTTATTTCTAAAAACTTCAGTAATTACCAAAATATCTTCTTTTTCTAGTAGTTTTTCTTATTATTTCCTGAATTATTTTTTTATTTTCTGGTCGAATTGTATTGGCTACTTCCAGAACATAAATTTGGGGGGGGGTTGAGGCAGGGTCTCACCTAATATTTCAGGATGGCCTTGAACTCACTGTGCAGCACAGGCTGGCCTCAAACTCATGGCAATCCTGCTGTCTCAGCCTCCCGAGTGCTAGGATTACAGGCATGTGCCACCACATGTATCGTCATAATTTTTCTTTCTTTCTTTCTTCTTTTTTTTTAAAGAGATTGGATCTCCCTATGTTGCCCACGCTGGCCCTGAACTCCTGGGCTCAAGTGACCCTCTGCCTTAGCCTTCTGAGTATCTGGAACTACAGATATAGACTACCACACTCATTTAATTCCAAAGCATAATTTAATATGGTGCAGATACTTTCTATATTAAGCATATTTAGTTGGCCCATTGTATCACAGGTTTTACATCTGTGGATTTCCCCAATTATGAATCAAAAATATTGGGGAAAAAAGTGCAACCGTACTGAACAGAGAGATATTTTTTCTTGTCCTCATATCCTAAGCAATACATTATAACAACTAGTTACATAGAATTTGCCTTGTGATACTTATTATATGGAATCTAGAAAAGATTTAAAATATATAGAAGACTATAAATATATTATATACAAATATTAAACATAGGACATACTTGAGTATCTACAGGTTTTGGTATCCACGAGGCGTTCTGCAAACAGTCCTCCAGATGCCAAAGGATGACTATTTACTTTTGAACTGAGGTCAATCTCATATTAAGCAGCCTCTATTCATCTCTATTTTATTAAACTTTTAAAGCCCAAATAGAAGATTTTGCAAATGGCTTTTAAGAATCTATGGAAATGTCAGGCACACTGGTACACACCTGTAATTCAAGTTACTCAGGAGGCTGAGATAGTGAGATTACAGCTTCAAAGCCAGCCTGGGCAACTTAGCTGAACCTTGTCTCAAAAACTAAAATGGGCTGAGGATATGGCTCCATGGTACTGTTTCCCTGGGTTTGACCCTCAGTTTCAAAAGAAAAAAACATCTATGGCAATTACAATATGTTTTGAGTTAGAGTCACTGATACAATGAATATTAATAACATTATTAATCATGAACCATCTTTCTTGCATTACTAGAATATATACTACTTGGACAAAGTATATGTTTCTTCTAATATACTATTGGATCCTATATCTAATGTTTTATTTTAGCAGTCTCTTCAGAGATGTCAGGCTAGAGTTTACTTTTTTTGACCGAGACAGGGCAGGGGAGGAATCTTTTATGAGTGTTGGTATCAGTTATCTTGGTTTCATAAAAGGAGTTTGGAAGGTTTTGTTTTTGTGAAAATGCTTGGTAATCAATAAAATGATTCCACATAGTGAATATTTTTGTTTTTTTGTCTTTCTATATGGCAAGTATAATAAAATATTATTATACTTTAGTTATATTACAACTAAAAAGGGTTATATGTATTGACATGGTAACCACCACTTAAGCTTAATTTCAAAGGGAAAAATAAATCCCAAGTTTAAAGCAACTAACTTATATTAATTTTTCTGAACAGTCATTGTTGGATTCTCTTTGAGATATTTTATTGCAAAATTTCCTTAAGAATTTTAAATGGTTTTGAACATATCCACTTCTAGCCTTCACTCTTCCTGTTAAATGGATGTTGATTTTATATAGACATTCATATTTGTATATATGGCACAATGTATAAAACATGTAATTATCAAACATAGAAGTAAGTAACTTAGTTCTTCCTTGTATAGCATTTCCTAATTTCTGAAATGAACACAAAAGTTAAAACCAATATCAAAGTTTGAGCCCAGCCTTGTCTTGAATAGGCAGCTGGATTTCCTTCAATGGAAAATAGGGAAAGAATGTACCTGATCGTGATCAACCTCTATTGGCTGCTTCTTGATGATCCAGGTGACAGACTCTGAGAGAGGTGGGGTAGTCAGGGACCCTGAGTAGGTCCAGTAATCAGGGCAGGTGGGCATCAGGCAGGCAGGGTCAAAGGACCCAAGTTCCATAAGGGTGTCCTGGCCAAGAGAAGAGTTGTTGAGTCATTCATTATTGGTGAAAACCACTCAGAAATCAGATGGCAAGGCAGTGATTTTCAAGGGCTGTCCAGGGATCAGCAGGTGAGCTCCAGGGATCCTGGG
Source organism: Dolichotis patagonum (assembly GCA_004027295.1). Lineage (NCBI taxonomy): Eukaryota > Metazoa > Chordata > Mammalia > Rodentia > Caviidae > Dolichotis > Dolichotis patagonum. Next base: position 25,853 of record PVJX010014281.1, read on the forward strand.
AAGCTTCATCACTGCCTAAGCCAGCATCCTGCCCAAATTTTTTTTCTGCAATCAGCTGTACATTTAAGATACAAAACCTCTTTCTCCCTCAATTGTAGTGAGAAACTAACCCAGAATAGTCCTTTTAAAATGCAGTATGAACCAGGAAAAGCTTGAATCCTGCACTAAGAGGAGAAAGAAAAAAGAAAGAGATGGAGTGGGAGGGAGAGAGAGGGATGAATAAAAGACTCCCAGCAAGTAGCTGCTTTGGGATTCTAAATATTGAAAAAGTAATCCTGGGGGTTGGACAAAGGACATAGGCGACTATTGTTTGCAGCCAGACAAGTCAAATTTCTTTAGAACTTTACTTGCTCTCTATCTGTGGGAGGAAGCTAGAGGAAAGAAGCCTGCTCTGGACAAGGAACTGGCGTAAGGAACAAGGGTGGGGACAGCTAACATAAGTATGGTAAGTGGCATGTCTCCCATGCCAGTGTTGGAAGAGAATCTGCATACAGTTTACTTACTTTCACTCCTAGTTCAATGTAGCTTGCCAGTGTCTCCACCCTGAGATTGAAATGTAAAATGTATTTTAAGTGATACAGGTGGAAAATTACCTTATGCTTAATTGATGGCAAAGTATCCAGCAATTTCTGTAGTTCTTTGTGATGTTTGCCTAGCTAAAGAACAAAGAAATAGTATTACAAACAATGGACATGTCACTGTAGAAATGGAAACAGAATGCAAATTAAAATGAACCACCTGGTGATTACATATAAACAAACCACACAACTGAAACTAGACTTAAGATGGTACTTGAGAATGTTATAAACACCACTGAATTAAATTAGACACAAACAAATGAGCAGGCTGTTTGCTGACAAGGCCAGTGTGCCTGCAGGAAAAGGTACCTCCTGCCCTTTCTTATATTGAAATTTAAATTAACTAAAATTAAAAATCATTTTGTACTTACATGAACCATATTTCAAATGCTTAATTGCCACAGATGGCTTGTGACTACTCAATTGGACTGTGTACTTTTATACCATTTGAAATATATTCTTAATAATTATTTTAGCTTGGCATGGTGGCACAAGCCTGTAATCCCAGCACTCATGAGGCTGAGGCAGAAGGATTGTTGCAAGTTCGAGACCAGCCTGGGATACAAAGTGAACTCAAAGCCAGCCTGAACTGCATAACGAGACCCTGTCTCAAAAAGATATTTTAAAAAATTGTTTATTTTTATCACTGTAAATAACAATATGTAATATTCTGTATTTTCCTGATCAAATACAACACATCACTTAAAGTTCATGAGTTTTTTTTACCTTTAAGAATACTCCTATCACAGCCAAACCATTTTCTTCCAGGGCTGCATCCTCAAAGTTTTCAAATTTGACTGCATTCCAATGCACCAAGTGCAGCTGAAACACCATTAAAAGTGGGTTTAACACATGACAATACAGGATTGCTGCAGAGAAACCTGACAGCTTCTTTCAACACACAATATTTAATCATGTTTCCTCATACAAAATAAAGCCACTTTGAAAAGCATATGGCAATTAAGTGTCAAATGAGATGGAAATAAAAACAGGAGGAAATTTAGGCAAGAGCAACAATTAGTGTTACTTTGGAAGGGAGAGATTTATTAGGGGAGAAAAATAAAATTCACATAGCAAAGCGACATTTCAGTGAGGGATGAACATTTATTCTTCCTCATGCTGATTTGCATGAAACATGCATATCCAAAATCTGTTTGCTTCTAAAAGCAGAGAAGATGTTTATATAGAGAAATAGATTTTCCCTATGGAAATTAGACAGGTGTTGAAGACAAATTTCTTCTTGGAGGGATGACCACTTAAAATGTGTCATTTTTGGCATAACATTTAAAACTGAATTGGGGGGAAATTATAAGAAGAAATTCTATTTTCTTGTGCTCGTCTTCTATTTCCTTAGAAATCATTTCTCATCCATCATTCATGAATGACTGCATGATCACCAGCCACCTGAGTGACACACCTTAAAGGTGCTGGTTAACTTTGTCTCCTCCTCTCCTGAAGAGGGTCACATTTCTAAGTTCTGATGCTTTTATTTTAGAAATATTTGATAAATCTTGCTTTTTCTCTATTTGTATTGCCACAAGCCCTTCATGGAAACTTGCACTGGTAGAATTGTGGAGGAATTCAGTTTCAAGATTGTAAGGTTGGTTTCAGCCATGTTATTTAAGATGTCTATAATTTTACATGTCTAAGCTGGGAGTAATCAAGCTGGGAGAAAGCCATTTGGCATGAACAGGCATCCCCTGATTATTCCTGATACTTTCTTAGAACTAGAAACCTCAGAACTGTCTCACTTCATCACAGTTGTCCCTGTTTGTGACCTGCTCCACATACCTCTGCTGGGTAGCATTTGCTGTCCACAGTGTGCTCTGACCCCCAGGCATCAATGGCCCCCCAGTGAAAATGGAACTGCTTCAATCGGTAGTTGTGTTCCAGCGGTCCTCCTTTGATCACTGAAATGACAATGTAACAACACTTCGAGGGGTGGTTACTTATGTTGTGGGGCAATGTGGGAAAGAGACCAAATCTGCGGCCTTACCACCTATGTGAACTGTCTTACATGGAGTACACTATGTTACATAGAAGTGTCTATATGCAGTGTAATGGGCAAGTAAGACGGTTTTTACCCTTTTAAAATTTATTGCATTGAAGAATGTATTGCTTTAATCCCACTCAAAGTACAACACTCACTTTGAATACATTTATCCACAGTTCCTGCCATATCCTGAAGTACTTCTGAGAGTCCTCTTTCTTGAGTGTCTTTAGTTGCACAGTTGTGACTACCTTTAATATCTTGAATTGATTTAAAATGTTTACCTTTTATGGTCATTTTGACTTTGGGCAAGATTCAGAAGCTGCAGCATGCCAGGTCCAGTGAATAAGGTGGATGTTTTTATGAGCCTGCCTTTTCACTGCATGACACTGGGTGGTGGCATTCACCATTTATGTATATATAATCACATGTCGTAAAGACATTCATAAAAAAGGACTTGTAGAACTGTGACAGAAAGTAGCAAGAATGATGGGATAAGTGTGTTCAAAGCAGGGGTAGCATTTTGAGAGGGATTCATAGCAATATGTCTTTTGCTGAATAAATGTTTTAACTTTAAATATTCACCATATATTTTGATCGCATCTCATAAACTAAATTTCCATGCAACTTCTATATGTATAAGGGTGATAGCAAGTGACATTAAGATTTAATTAAATGCCAATCTGTATACAATCATTAAAGGCCAGTTCTTGAGTTATTTTTATATTCTATAAAGTACTGATTTTGTGTACAAGTTTTTCTTAGCATACATATTTAAGCAAACTAATAAAACTGAAATATGGAGAAAAAAGATACTGTTTTGTTTTTAAGCACAAGCACTTCACTTTTCAAGACCAAAGTGATGCTTTTTTTTTTCTCTTTCATTGAAATGGAATAGGAGGGCCAGGGATGTAGCTCAGAGGCACAAGCGTCTGCCTGGCAAGTACAAGGTCCTTCAATTTCCGGTAGCAAAAAATAAATAAATAATAATAGAAAGTGGAATGTGAAATTTGCAAGTCAAAAATGATCACCCAGGTGATGCTGGCCAACAGGTACAAAGTTTCAGTTAATAAGAAGGACTGGGTTTTCAAGATCTATTGCACAACATGATGACCATAGTTAATAGTATTTCTAACTATAAAAAGTGATGTGTGTAAGGTGGTGGAAATGTTAATTAGCTTGATATAATCATTCCATAATGTATACATATGTCAAAACACATCGCACCCATAAATGTGTATAATTTATTGCCAATTTAAGATAAAACAAAAATTATTGCCCATCTCCCTTTGAACACAGTGTACAATGTGAATCACTCACACGTGAATATCCACTGGTTTCATAGTGTTAGTAAGTAGTTTTTGTTTAGACTGCTTTTCTGGAACTAGTGAAATCAATACACTATAGGAAAATCATTCAGAAAATATGTTTTTAAAGTCACTTTTCCTTGGGCTTTCAGTTGTGCTAATTTTTTTCCTGAGCTTTGCTATGGCACGTTAGTATTTTATTTCTTTAATCTGTCAGATCCTGAATATTTCTGTACAAACTAATATAGCAATGCTAAAACTAACCAATGCTAAAACTCTAATTCTCTTTAGAGTTTACTGTACCATGAGTTGAATTTTATGTATACAAAAGATCAAGTATGGCAATCCCAAGGACCAGATACACAACAATATGCTGTGTATCTTACTGGCCTTTGAAAAAGTCTTGCATAATTTCCTCTTTTTTTAAAAAAAACAGTTTTACAAGCAGTGAGTGAACACACCAATGATCACTTCTCTTTGGAGGGCAGGAGAGGTGCAGAGAATAATAATTCAATTCATCAAGTTAATAGGTGGGCAGTAAAGAGTAAAATGAAATAAAAATAAAATATCTGCCAAAAAATATCAGCTTTTTTCTCCTTTCCCTAAAACAGCACTGACATTTCCTGGAGCCTTACTGTGTGACTCCTCCAAAGACGATGAACAGGGCAGAGAGGAGATGTCACCAATAGATGACTGCAGAGGAAGGGGAGACAGAACTCATTTTCAGGTGTATTTTGATTTACAGAGCACTTAACACATTTTTAATTAGTTGCCAATATTTAAAGTTGGAAAATTTCACATAGAAATCCACATTTTCAGCTGGGTGCAGTGGTGCACACACCTGTAATCCCAGAAACTTGGAAAGTGGAAGCAGAACAATTGCAAGTTCAAGGCCAGCCTGGGAAACTTGTATAGGATCTAGCTTACATAGAGGAATATTACTCTGTAATTCACTCTTTTGCTTTTCAATGTGCAAGTGAATGAGCTGGCAGAGAAAAATGATGAAAAGAACAGTGACACACAGAACCGTATACAGAATAGTAAAGGCAAGAAGTAGACATGAGGGTACTAGGGTAATGGAAACATTCTAAAAGTGGATTGCAGTGATGATTGCAAAATACTGTTAATTTACTAATCATTAATATTTCAACTATATGGATCTGTAGAACCAAAAATAGAGGAGAGCTTCAAAAACACATATGAATGAATTCTTACCAGATTCATTGGTGATGCCCTACAAAAATGCAAAGTGAGGCAGGAGGAGGCAGATGGAGGCAGGAGGCACCCTTAGGAGGTGAACAATGGATCTGAATGCTCCTCCTTAAATATTTTGACTTTGCTAATAAAAGGAATTTCAGAGGAGATGGTAATTCCAGGGAGTATCCAGATTAGGAATTATTTAGCATCTTTCCCTACTTCACTTAAGTCTCGCATCCACTCATTAAAATCATGAACTGTGTCCTATTCAAGGGAACCAAAGAACAAAACAGTACCCCCCAAAGAGGCCAGTATCATGAAAAGTTCACATACCTTCCTTCATAAATCTGTCAATTTCTGTAAAGGAGGTTGTGTTGTTCCCTTTCATTCCAGAGTTTAGTAATTTGAGTCTTCTGATTTTTTTTTCTGGATCCATCTAACGAAATGTTTGTCAACTATGTTGATCTTTCCAAAGAACCAACTTCTGGCTTCACTGACTTCTGTTCTTTGCTATTTCCTTCTTTCTTGCTTTGGGTTTAGTTTGCTTTTCTCTTTCTAGTTTCTTAAGGTGGAAAGCTAGATTACTGATATGAGAAAGTTCTCCATTACTGGCATTTTCATCTCTGTATTTTCCTCTAAGAGCTGTTTTAGTGGTATGTGGTATGTTTTAGTGGTATGACTCCCTTTCCTTCATTTTATTACAAATTTTTATAAAGCACATCATAGCAACATTTCTTAGGGATTTTTGGCGGGAGGATGTGTTGTATTTATAAATTCATAGATGTTGATATTTATTAGATCCTTACTTCTCTAGAATTGTTTCTTATTTTCTTGAAATCTAGGATGTCTTTGCTTTATTTTATTTTTTATTTTTTATGTTCATGTCCTCTTTTTTCTCCTTTTTGAATACTATTGATTGTTCTGCGATAATATGGAAAAATAGCAGTGACAAATAAGCAGGAAATAAGACCCATCATTGAAAGGAAAAAGAGATATACAGAGAGAAAGCTAGGCACTTATGAAAGATTGATTGTAACCTAGAAGAAAAAAATGTTAAACCAAATTAAAAAGAGGCTACCAGTTTTAGTCTTTCTTGACCAAACAGGTGAAAAGTTAATCAACCTCTGTACAATTTTTGTTGCATATTTTGTGATAAAACTCTGTGAGATTGAATCCCCTAGTAAAGGTGCCATCAAAGAACGACTCAGTCAGTTAGGTATAGGTGTCTAAAGAACTATTATGATGAAAATTGGGTCATTTGTTTTCCATCTAAAATTACCCATGCAAATCGATAGATAATTCCTAAATCTGTTGTTCAAAGTAAAAGAGCCTAAAACCTTTTTAAAATATTTAACCAAGAACTCTGGGGCTTAACTCTGTTGGATAAGAAACCCATTAAACAGCTTCCTGAGATTTGCAACTTAATGCAGCAATGATATGCAAAAGGGCTTTAAAATATACAGGACACCATTCCTAGACTCCTATGGGCTTTAAAAGCTATAGGTTACTAGTGCATGATTGAGATTTGAGAAGACTGCTATGCATTCAGAGTGAATGTATGTGGGTTGGGGCTCCAGAGGTGGGTCTAGCCATTAGTTTAGTCTTGGCAGGGACAATGGTAGTGCTCCATGGGAGACAAGTAGAGCTCACCAATTGCAAGATGGTTTTCTTAGGTTACTTTCTCATTGTTAGGACAAAATACTTGACACCCACAAGTTAAAGGAGGAAAGGTTTGTTTTGGCTCACAGTTTGTAGAGTTTTCAGTCCATAGCCGGCTGGTTCCAAAGCAGAGTGCTATGGTAGACGGGCATGGCAGAGCAAAAGTACCTTCATGGCATGGCAGACAGGAAGCAGAAAGAGAGAGATCAAGGGAAAAGAGAGGGAGATAAACCCTTCTAGGCTGCGCCCTCAGTGACCCACCTCCTCCAACCAGATTCTCCCCCCCCCAATAACACATTTAGCTATAAACGCATTAGTGGACAAGTCCACAAATAAGTATTGTACTCCTATGATCCAATTACTTCCTCAGCCACCCCCCCACCATAATCTCATGAGGCTTTGGGAGGACAACTAGATATAAACCATAACTGTGACCTAGAACACAGGAATTCAGCTTGCTGTTTTGATGATTTCTGGAATTCTTGTGCACAGGTAATACTACGGGCATTTGGTTGACAAAAGGAAACACTCTAATTAAGAAAGATACTCATAAATCTGAAAGGAAAAGGAGCAATTCCTTCTTAGGATGCTCAGGATTTGGGGTCTGTGACACATCATGAAGGAGAAAGCACAAAATGTGGGATGAGAAGGTAAGCACAGACTCAAATACACACCCTGAATCAAAAGGAAGACAACTAGAGAGAGAGAAAGAGAATCAGACCCATTGGGGAAGAGTCTGCTTGCAGTTGGGCCACAGAGTCATGTCTAAGTGTCAGACCATCACTCGGAAAATGCAAAAAAATCCCAAAGTGGTGCGGTTGAGAATCCTAGAGTAAGATAAATACAGAATTGAACCATTTCCCTATGCTTTTAAATTATATTTTTACTTCATTCATTATGACTTTCGTGGACTCAGGCACTCACTTCCTCATATTTATAGGAGAAAACAAATTTCCTTGTGATTAGGAGTCCTCAACATCAGCTCTATTGATACTCAAGTCTGTACAATCCTTCACTAGTGGTGCTCTGTGCACCGTACGATCTTTAGTAGCATCCCTGGTCTTGATCTGTTGCATGGCAGATGTTGCCAAAGTGTCATCTGTCCAAGGGAGGGGGAGGGGCCTAGGGAGGAGGATGGCTAAATTGCCTTTAGCTGAAACCCACTACTTTAGATATACTATTTCAAAGTGTCATAATTTCAGCCTAATTGTAACTGTAGGATGCCATCAGATTCAGTTAAAAAAGGAAGGTGAGCCTCAGTGGTACAGTGCTTGCCTAACATGTGCAAGACTCTGTGTTTGATACCTGGCCCAGAAGAAGGAGAAGGACAAAGACAAGCAGAAGAAGAGACAGTCTACATACAACTAGTCAAATTCTGTCTTCCATACTTATAAATCTTTCAGGTAAACTTTGAAATTCATATTAGTTTATATCCAGCCTGGCTGGAACAAAAAGAGAAGTTTCAAAAGCTGCATAATATTTGAATTTAAAAAGTCTTCCAACTTTTTTCTTTTAAACTAGATAACAGTGTTTAAGAAAACAAACAGAATGTAAGTTTTCACTTTCTGTAATATATGACTTGTCTTAACTAGTTATTAAGACTATAACCTAATACAAACATGAATATTCTTTTTTCCCATTTCAAATTTACTGTGATCTGAAAAGTTAAATATGATTAATAGTATTACTATTTAATATAAGAGCTCATGTATTTCCTCAGCAAGCAGAGAAGAATCACTATATAGTCAATATATACATACAACAAACATCTGACAGTTTCAAATTTCACATCCTCTCCTCAACACCAATTACAGAGACTCTAGACTCATATGTACAGTTCTTAGCAATAAAAATAGTACTTTTATGAGTGGAAGAAAATGTGCATAAAAACTAGAGAGAATTATTTTTTCATATATTCAAAAGGTAAGATCAATGAGGTCTATGTCATTACTAATAAAGTGGTCAGTACTACCATGGAGTTTAATGTGTCTTATGTTGATGTGACTCTATTGTTTTCACTGCAGATCGGACCACTATACAAAGATTGCGCTCACCTGATCTATCCGTAGAATCTTCAAATTCTACGAGGAAAGAGTATCCGTTATTCCAGATGTGCAGGCAGGTGGTCGGGTCATAAGCAATGGTGAGTGGTTTTAAGCCAGGATCATAAACGCTGTCCTTCCATCGGATGTTAATGGGTGACTGTCTATCAC
>PVJX010014281.1:34896-45390 GCA_004027295.1 Dolichotis patagonum
ACCATGCTTGCTCTCAGAGAGCATGTTATGAGTTGTTATATGGTCATCTTGTAAAAATAACACACCACAGTCTGTCCATTAATGTCCCCTAAACCCAGTGCCATCAATACTGTCACAACAGCAAAATGCAAGATTAATGCCATGTGGAAGTAAGGATTTCACAAGAGCATTTTTGCTTCTTTGTTGATTTCCTGAGCCCTGAGCCCCAGAACTAGCTAGTTTTTGTTTTTTTGTTTGTTTGTTTGTTTGTTTTTTGTTTTGCTTTTTGGTACTGGGGATCGAACTCATGACCTTTCGCTTGCCAGGCAGGTGCTTAAGCCACTGAGCTAAATCCCCGGCCCATAGTTTTTTTTTTTTTTTAACTGAGAATTGAACTCAGGACCTCACTCTTGCCAGGGCAGGTGCTGCACCACCAAGCTATGTCCCTACGCCCCGGAGCTGGTTTTAAATGCAAAGTCAATTTAATTTTCAGTGACAGTCTTTATTTTCAACAAAAGAGATGGGATAAGATTTTTGGGAAGCAAATTTTGAATCAAGTACTATCAGTTTTTAAGTGTTGGTTAGGAGAAATAAGGACTTTTGCAGTCTGCGCCTGTGAGATGCTCATACTATGGAAGTGCACCTGCTGAGCTTTCAATAGATTCAAACTCAGAGGGGCATTAGATCTGGGTAGAATATCAGTATTGCTAAGGCCCTCCGAGTTCACAGTCTGTCACATGAACATGGATGTGATCTATTACAGTAAACACATACAATTTGTCTCACACAGACCCTGACAACTGCTGATGATTTTCTTCCACAGAGTCAAGCACCAAATCTTCTTGGCAAACCCCTCATAAATATCAGCAGACATCATGATAGATCTATTGAGACATCCAGGTGCAATGAACAGAACCCACATTCATCAGTTTGGAGTGGTCTAGCTCTCTGCCATTTAGAAGCACCATAGATAGGGAGAATCAAAACCAACAGTAAAACTGGGAGAAACATGAATTAACAGAAGTCATTGCCAATAACCCTCTGTAACTTGCTGACCGTAGAAATGAGTCTGGTAATGACTAACACAGCTGTATTATCACTCAACCAAATCCCTTGTATATGTCCTGGTCATCTTCCTATTTCCAGAGAAACAGAAACCTGCCTTGGGCTTACTCTGATGGAGGAAACATTCCACTTCCTTTGGTAGTTGCCCAATCTTGAAGTCAACATCTTAGCCTTGGTTTTTATTTTTGCTGTTGCTGCTGTTGTTTTGTTTTTAGTGTGGCTTTTGCAAACATGCTCCAGCAGTAAAAACATGCAGCTCTCCTAAGTGTGTGGACTAGTGCCTCTCAACAAAGGGAGTGATGACATTTGCCAATGACTGTTTTGTATAACAAAACTGAGCAAAGGTGCTACTGACCTCTAGTGGGTGGAGGACAGAGATGCTGATAAACACCCTTCTCTGGATGATCAGGCTCCTATAAGCCAGAATTTTGCCATCTCATATTCATAGAGCCAAGGCTGAAAAGTCTTCATCTAGAACTAAAAAGCTATATGAAAGCCTATACCATTTTTTATTTCTAGTTTTTTTCATATAACATGGTCATCTCCTTTCTGGAGATGTCTGAACCCAATGTTTTAGATTTTTTTGCTTCCTAATATAAAAGAAACTATAAAGAACAAGAATTTAGTTTAGAGAGTAACAAGGACCTTCTGTTTCAGAAATACATTATACAATGAAAAATGCAGGCTGGGGATTTAGCTCAGCATCATAAGCGCCTGCCTTGCAAGTGCAAAGTCGTGAGTTCGATCCCTGGTACTGATTAAAAAAAAAAACCTAAAAAACCCCCAAAACAAAATACAATGGAAAATGCATACAAGTTGGCACAATACCATCATTATATTCTGACTAGAATGCAACCTGGTTACTCTGTGTGGTGGTGCATGTCTGTAATCCCAGCATTCTGGAGACTGAGGCAGGAAGATGGCCAATAGTTAGAACGCAGCCTGGGCTAGTTCAAGGCCAGCCTGCACTACTAAGCAAAATCCTGTCCCTAAAAACAAAACCAAGCAAACAGAAAACAAAACCAGAATGCAACCTGGTGAGCAGGAACCAAATTTTCCTTCCTTTATTGTTGGCCTGTAGTACCTTATTAAATATATGACCTTAGAGTACTGATAACACAGTGGGGAGGGTAGCTACATTTAATTCAAATTGTATTAATTTTTAGACTTCTACAAAACCTTAATAGCTCTTCAGTTTCAAAGATACCTGGGAAAAAAACCAGACAACACCAATTGATGAGGGTCTCCTGTCAAGACTAAGGAAGAATGAGAATAGTGATCAGGTCCCTAAGATGATGCCCTTGGCCATCTTTAATTGTTCTCCACTTCATTCAGGAAATAGTGCAATTGTGACTCCCATTTGACACCAGCTCAATGAGTCTGGGCTGGTTTCCTCAGCTGTCCTTTTATTGCTCTAATGCTATTGTCTGTTCCTGCCCCTCTATTTTTAGCTTTAGCTTCCAACAGGTTTTCTTTTACCCACCCACTTCCATTGCTAACCTAGGCTACCTCTGCCACAGCAGAAGGGCTTGGTCACTGTCCTGTTAGTGAAGCCAGCTTTTTGCCACGGGCTTGTTTTCATAATGATAAATTCACACGTCTGCTCCCTCTTCCTCTTCTTCATTTAAACAAAAAGCAGATTGAAATAATTTTCTGGTAGTGGCTCATATTTTCCCTTAAAATAGGAAGATGATTGCATGTTCTAATTAACAGAGGCTTTATTTTCAGATTTTTCTTATTCAGGGAAAATGAAATAAACAGAGATAGTGATGTATCAGCCATGTCTTAAGTGAGCTAATTCATGCTGTCATTAAGACTCCATAGCTGCTGAGCAGCAAAACCACATAAAGGATATGCTTCATCTCTGTTCTTAGTCTTTTTTCTTAGTAGTCTCAGCTTTGATTTATTTTGTGCTTTGGCACTGTCTTAGTGTGTTTGGGCTATAGTAACACAATATCATAAGGCAAATGTCTTATAAACAAAAAAAAATCTGTTTTCACAGTTGTGGAGTTTGGGAAACCCAAGATCAAAAGGCTAGTAGATTTGGTGCCTGGGAGGTTGGCTTCCTGATTCATACACAGTTGTCCTGCAAGTACGTTTTTACATGGTGGAAGGGGTAGGGAGCTCGCTGGAATCCACAAAGAGCATTAATCTCATTCATGAGAGCTCCACACTCATGGCCTGTTCATATCCCAAAGATCACCCCTCCTAACACGGTCAGCTTGGAGGTTAGGATTTCTCTTTAATGTATTTTAGAGGGATGCAGTTATTCAGTTCATTGCAAATACCTGTTTCTCCAGCTTTGAGTGTCTCTCTGTCAAGCCCTGAAAGACAGAAAGCTCATTCTTGCTTTAGACCCTTCTTCCTGCTCCTCCTTTACAGAAATCAATTTCCCCTCATCAAGCTTAGACCTGGTGTCCTTGTTTTAGGTGTTGGGCTTCACTGTCACCTCCTCAGCAAAGTTTTCTCTGACCATCCTTTAGAATATGATCCTCCTATACTAACATTTTTCTATTATAGCACTGTAATTTTTTACCTGTGCAACACTTATTACATGGATATAGTTATAATTACATGACTGTGCTTAATTATCTGCTTTCTTTACTGCCCTGCCAGTCAGCTGGCTTACAATTAACATGTGGAGATTGAACAAATAAGATGAAAAGCACCACTGGGAAAGTTTTATGCTGTAGACTGAATATTTGTGTGCTCCTACATTAGTGTTGAAATTTCTACCACAAGGTGACAGTATGAGGAGAAGATACCTCGAGGAGGTACTTAGGTCAAGAAAGTGGAGCCTCATGAAAGAGATCAGTGCCTTTACCCAAGATGCCCAAGGGAATTCCCTGGTTCCCTCTGCTAGGTGAGGATACTGCCAAAAGGGACCATCTTTAAAGCAGGAAACCTCTGCAAGACGAAATCTGATGGTGCTTCAACCTTGCAATTCACAATTTCCGGAAATGGGGGCAATCAATTTCTGCTGCTAATAAATTATCCAGTCCAAGGCATTTTGTTACAGAAACTTGAACACACTAAGACAGTCCAAGTCTCCCTTTTGCTTTATTTCCAGTTGTGCCATATTCTTTCAGCGTCACCTCTTTCTTTAGTTGCCCATGACCACCAGCCTAGCTGAGGCCCCTGCACCCTGGCTTCATGCTAAACCTCTTGGTGGCTTTCCCTCTTCTCACACATCCCTGATTCCTGTGTTCTGTCACTCGGCAGTCTCCCTAAATTGCCACATTCATTGTGTGTCCATGCTAACAACTGTACAGCAAGCAGTGACTTCTGGGTCCAAGGCTTGAGTGTTCCTACTCCAACCCACCTTGGGTCTCATCTTGTTTTTCCTCTTCCTTCCCGCGCTTTGGTCTTCCCCTGCTGTTGCCCTTGGTCAGTTCAAAGCAAGAGACACGGGAAATGGGAAACATCCACGAGGCAATGAAGATGCGGTGCAAAGAGTGTAAACTTGCTCATGAATAATTCTTACATTGATTCCATGTGAAAATGATAATACCAAAAAAAACTGGTTGGGGCTGAGGATTTAGCTCAGCAGCATAAGGGCCTGCCTTGCAAGCGTGTGGTCATGAGTTCGGTCACCCGTACCGATTAAAAAAAAAATACCCTGAATATACTTGATTAAATACAATTACTACTAAAATCAGTTTCACTTCATTTCCCCTTTCTAACCTATTAGCAAAATCTGAATTACTTTAGTGCCTTCCCTGGTTTGCTTATTATTGGATGTCTCACTGTGTTCTTCCTTTTTCATGAAGGATATGCTATCTCCATAATTAAAGACCATCCTCGGGGGCCTCGCCCTTAATGCAATGACACTATAGTCAGGAATATGCCCAGTGAGTGTGTTGAGCAGAATCACAGAAGTACAAATTGCCTTGTTGGAGCTCCAGGACTGTAAAAGGCCCTTAGATGCAGAATGCATTAGCCACTGGGCACACTATCAGTGCAGGAGACTAAGCCTGCTCTTCCTGTGGTCCATTCCAGGCTGCATGTTGCTCCCAGGGAGCTGAAGATAACTCTGGGCCACTATGCAATCCAGGGGGTTCTTCATCGGCCCATCGTTTCCCAAGGTTATCTGATAGTTCATGAAGGACAAAGGAGGCGGAGGCATCCCAGCCTCTATCAGAGTTCCTCATGAAGGAAGGCATTGTAGAGCAAGCCTTTTAATGCTATTGCTCTTTAGGTTTGGTGATTTTACCAAGTTAGCTGGAAAAATAAAAGAACAGCTCTGAAATACAGTTATAACATTCATGGAAATGTAGAATATAGTAAAGAGTAGGTACATATGGCTAGAAAATTTTAATGAATTAAATTTATACACAAATAACCACGAGTGGCTTGTAGCTAGATTTTAAACAGTACCTTTAAAGGAAATATTCTTCTTTCTAAAAGCAGGGAAATCATAAACACTAGAGATCACTGGAATATTATCAAACAGTTGCTATTTCCACTCCATATGAAATTCTTTATATCTTATTAATCAATGAATTAACAGTATTAAGCTTCATTTTTTATGGTATAGGATCTCATAGCTATATTTTTGGTAGGCTCGGTTTCACTAGATGATCTACTAAGTGAAACTGGTTTTATTTTTATCTTGGGTAACAGGTGTAGGCTTTTGTCTTTGTTATATTGCAAGTCTCCAAAGTTAGGACTGTCACCAGTCAGCCTGGTCACTGAGAGAACAGCAATCTGAGTGGCCAGCCAAAGATGACCTGCAGGGAGGAAAGATGCAAGCACAGTGCATAGGGTGGCCATGAAGTCTGCCATAACCACCTCCACTCGCTCCTTTTCATCTTAAAAACATCCAGATTTAAACATCTGAGGGAGGCATCAAGCTGATGATGCCACTAAGTATGATGGTGATGATTCTGTTTTATGGGAAGCAGCAACCAACACAGAGTTCTCGCTGTGAGACAGGCACTAGCAAAGGATTCTGCCTGTTGCCATTTCTAACTTTCAACAATCTTGTGTCATTCTTGGTCACCATTGTACTCTGGGCTTCCCCTTGGGCTATGGCTACCAGGAACCGTGACTGTTGTCTTTACCACTAAGCAAGTGAGGATAGCAGGACCGGAAGTGCTCAGCGGGACAGCAAAGACCGTGACAGTGTCTTGGGTGAAGACAGGCATGACATATAAGATGCCAAAAACTAAATTCACGTTCACTCTGCTCTGTTCTTCCAACCAGCTCAGAAATGACAACGTGTCATATGATGCGGGAAATTAACCAAGCAAAGCTGCCACCTCCCCAAGCCACTACTGTTTGCTTTTTGTCCAAACTGAAGATGCGAACTGTTTTGAAAATAGAATCATACACAATTTTATATGTTTAACTTTCAACTTTCTGTTAGAAAAGAAAACTTTAGTAACCAGATAAGTATGACTAATTTTTTCCGTTTTAAGCCTGAGACCACAAAATGCCAGTGTTCAGAAAAAGCCCATCTGGGTAGGATGTGGGCGTGCTAATGGGAAGCCACACCTAACAACCAGAAATTTATTATGACTCCAGCCTGTTTGTTTTTAATGAGAATACAGTCATGTTGAAGGAAAGAGTACAAACTCACAGTAAACTCACAATAACCATATATTTCTGGAGCAGTTTCATGCCCTTGGGTCTGACTCTGTTAGCATTACTAATTTGCAAGCATCCCATTCTTCCCCTTTTTATTATATACATACAGGGTCAAAGAGAATAAACAAAACAGGGAGAATCCTAAACCTCAATGTTAGTCAGCAATTGAAACTTCTGTGTCAATTTCTTTGAAATAAGGAAAAACACAAAAAGTATCACCTTAATGATATACTTAGCACTTCCTCTCGTCAGAAATTCCAACTCATCTTTCCACAAATGCATATATTACTCTTTGCCATCATCCCAATGGTTCCTAACAAGTGGGCACTTTTGTCATCTGGAGCTTGTTTGGCAATGTCTGCAGATCTTTTTGGTTCTCATAACTGGATGTCACAGCCATCTAGTAGTTAGAGGCCGGGATGCTGCTGAACACCTGCAAAGCTACTCAGCTAGAACTGACTCTGGGACTTGTGACTGAGCAGAATATTCCAGAGCATGAAGCCACGGACCTGCTTACAAAAATTAACAGCAATTTCCTGAAGCTTAAAATTCACGGAAGTAATTTGTAGTCTGTGGACCCATTTTAGTGCAAGGACAACAGCTAACAAGAAATACTAAGGATACCAGGTTCTGAGATACTTTAAAGTGGGTGTTCCCCTGCCCAGTTTCTGCAGGCCATCATTTCAGCATGCTAACCCCAGTCAAGAAAGGATTTTAGTAAATCTATAGCAAATGGTTATGCTCACAGTTTTTAAGCCATTTACCCAACCAACAAGCTGTCTTGTTCTCTCCAGGGAACGGTTATACTCACAGGCTCGGTTCCGCATTTTATATGTGCAGGTATACAGACTGCAGGGTCTCACCGGCATGGATCTGGGAACCTGGACTCTCCTCCACAGCCATTTGCAGGGGGACACTTGAATAACTCTCAGGCTATTCAGCATCATCATCTTCAGCTTGGAATCCTGATCAGCTGCCAAATAATGTGCAGGAACCTAAAACCCTAGAGGGAGGAGGGCAGAGGAGGAAAAGCCATAAACAATAGAGATTGAAAATCATGTGAAAACCTCTAAGTAGGACAACATTCAGACTGGCAGTTCACGCCCTGACGTGGGGGGAGGGCAAAGGAGAGTCAATAGTTTATTCAGCCTTGTTCTGTAAATCCATTGGTCCCGCCATGAAAGGCAGGGGCCAGAGGACTGACTCATACAATTTATTTTTCCCTTGGGGTTGGCAAATATTAGAGGCCTGGAGAAAAGGTCTTCATCCACATGAATAAAAAGATTGTTTAGGATACCCTTCCTTAAAATTAAAAAAAAGCTTACTCTCTGAAATACCAATTAATTATTCAGCATGGTAAATACCATAGAGAAGATAAAAGAAAAAGCAAAGCAAAAAATCAATGATTAAAATTCCCTCCAGGCAGCCTGAATAAAAAAAGAATTATCTGTTTTGGATTGCTTAAAAAAAAAACAAAAACAAAACAAAACAAAAAAAAAAAAAACAAGATACAACCTGCCAAAAGAATCATGGGCGGTTTTGAAATATAAACTTAAATATAAACTGTGACTCCATCTCTCTCTCCTCTCCACTGCTCACACATTCATTGTGACTCTCAGAAGATGACACTTTCTGAGGTACTCCCTGCGGGCTCCAGAAATCATGAGGATATTAACTTTGTACCCTTCTCTCTTTCCTGCCCCTGACACTTGCTCCAATATTGCTCCATCCATTTTTTCCTGAAAACTCCTCACCCTGTACAAGGGAACAAGCAAGTTCTGAAATCAAAAACACAAAATTTTTTTCCTTGATTTTACATTCACTGAACTATAGATTTGGAAGTGTTCCATGTGAGGTGCATTTTGAGAGCTGTTTGGGACACTGAGCCACAACTGATGTGGCTTCCCTGGCCCCACTAAGATCTCAATCTCTTGTCTTTTTCATTTTGTTTTTTCTTTAACAGTACTAGGGACTGAGCCCAAGGAGCACTGAGCACTGAGCTACATTCTCAGTCCTGTTCTGATTTTTATTTTTTGCTTTGGGACAGGATCTTTCCCAGGCTGACCTCAAACTTGGGTATCCTCCTGCCTCAGCCTCACCAGTAGCTGGGATTACAGGGCTACACCACCAGGCCTGGTTCTCTTCTGTCAATTTGTGCTCCAGTCTGTCTACCAGCCATGTGGACTCCATTTTTCCAACTCCTACCGCCTTTCCAGACTGGGCAGATGCTTTTCCTTCCTGGACCAGTCTCCCCAAACTCATGTCTGGTTAATTCTGGCCCACCTCTCAGTGGACTGGCTCCAGAGTCCCTTCCTTAATGCTTCCCCCAACCATGTGCTCCCCAGGTAAGCCTAGCACTCTGGGTCAGTGTTTAATCAAAGTTGACTTAAGTGCCTGATCAGGAATGTAGTTCCCCAGCACCTACATCCCACAGTGGAGGGACTGTGTCTGTCTCGGTTGTGGCCACAACTCTTCGGGACACAGTGCCTGGTATATGACAGCTGTTCAAGAAGTACTGACCCGAGTAGGCTTTCCTGGTGATGGGGAAGATGTTGGTCCTAATTTCAGAAACTCAGTGCTGGGATATGACTGCCTGCATGTTCTGGGATGGTGCTGAGTCTTTCCTTATCTCAGATGCTATCATTACCCATTTGTAGGCTTGTTTATTTTATTTATTTATTTATTTTTATTTTGTATGTGCGTGTATGCGTGTGTGGTACTGAGGACTGAACCCAGGGCCTCGCCCATGCTAGTTAAGCACTCTACCACTCAGCGACAACCCCAACCCTGTATTTTACTTCATTTTATTTTATTGAGTGCTGAGGATCCCAGGGCCTTGTCTATGCCAAGGGAAGTACTCTACTACCAACCTACATCCCCAGCCCATGTAAGTTGTTTGTATTATTTGATATATTTTTAAATATGTCCTTTAAGAGGAGAATTTCACATCTCCTCAGCACATTTCAGGTACTGACAGTACCTGAAGAGTCCATAAAGTCTTGCCTGATTTAAATACGAACCTACCCAAATAGGAAGCTAACCCAGAGGATGGAAATTCTTGTAGTACACATTTTCATTCCAACATTTATTATTATTTCCTTGGTTAGGCACTGCATTGAATGTTGTGATTGTAGGAGGACCAACATTATAGAAGGAATAAAACCCTGGTACATACCGTACTATGATGAACTTCCAAAACCTAATGCTAAAATGAAAGAAGCCATGCAAAAAGGTCATGCCTCCATTTTTGGCATCACTACCACTACTTATTAAGCAAGACCAGAAGAACAGGCTATCATCATCTGCTTTTAATGCCCAGAGAAACTGTGGTGGACATCTATTTTTAAAGGCAATGGTTTTTTCTCTAACTTTCTACCTCAAGGTAAATCTAGGCCAAAATGGAAGAGCCTTGGACTTGTGAACTGATGTGAAATGCAGAAACTCTGTTGAATTTCGAGTGTTTTGAAGACTGAACAATCTTGCTCAGCATGGGTAACCACCAAAAAGCAATCTAAATTGTGCTGCTATAAACATGGGTGCACATAGATCACTGTGCTATGATGTTTTCAGATCTTCTGGGAATATGCCTAGAAGTGGAATAGCCGGGTCAAACGGGACCTACAAACCCAGCTTTTTGAGGAATCTCCAAACTGATCTCCACAGTGGTTGCACCAGTCTACACTCCCACCAACAGTGCAGAACAGTTCTTTTTCCCCCCCAGCATCTCCAGCACTTGTTGTTGGTAGTTTTTTCTATCCTGGCCATTCTTTCTGGGGCGAGATGGAATCTCAGTGTGGTTTTAATTTGCATTTCTCTAATGACTAATGATGATGAACATTTTTTCATGTATTTATTTGCCAT
>PVJX010014282.1:0-45292 GCA_004027295.1 Dolichotis patagonum
TCTGTCTCTGTTTCCTCTGTTCCTGTCTTCCCCTCTAAAGGCCCAGCAGCACATTTATCCTGGACGATAGGAAGGCCCTTTTCCCACCCATTGCTGTAACAAAACAGCTTCTGCAATCTCTGTAGAACTGGGAGGTTCACCTTAAACAACCAGCCATCCAGCCAGCCAAAACACCTTCCTCAGGCACAGTGTCATCTCTCTGAAATGATGTTAATTAGAGCCAACTGGTACTTTCTTTTGTCTCCTTAAAGCATTTTTAGTCCAAATACAGGAATTGTTGGACTGTAGGATAGGTCTCTGAATAATAAAGATACTCAAATAACCTTGCCAACAAACAAGACTATTATTTGGTATCTGAAGTCAGGGCGATCATGACCTTTTTAGAGAGTGGTGGTTATACGTGTTTACTTTACATAACATTTGCTAAGCTACTCAGGGTTTGGTTTTTCTGTGTATATGTAATAGACTAATACAAACGTTTATTAACTTTTTAAAAAGATACCTGCCCCTTTTCTGTAGTACCCTAATTCATATGTATGTATATTACAAATATTCACACATCTGTGTTGAAAGATCATATTTTAGTTGAGAAGGTCTTTCATAAAATGAAAAGAGAGGAAGGATTTTAATCCTTTAGTGTGAAGTAGATTAATTCTGTATATAGCTCCTTTGATCATACGCTTGTGTATGTGGTCTGTAATTATTCCACATAGCTTGTTACTGATTGGATTGTGGTAAAAGTGAAAGTGTAAACACTTTGCTCCTCCCTTTTTACCCCAGCATTATAATTCTTAGAGTCTGAGAAATGAGCCTACTTTCTTAAATTAACAGTTATTTGCCTGAATGGAGGTGGGATAATTTATAAAAATACCCGATTTAAAAATCCAGACTATACCATCATGTGTACTGTGTAATTTTTTTTTTCTTTTTGGCATTGGACTTTCATGCTTGCTTCTGCTTGGCTTTATGTATTTGCTCTGACTACTAGGACAGCCAGAAATAAGCTGGTAAATGGGAAAAGGACATTTCTTCCCCTATAGACAACATGAATGAATAGGGATTAATGTAGATTTTAGTTTTATTTTTGAAACAGGATGGATCTCACTCTATAGGTTAGGCTAGCTTGAACTCAGCCTCTAGTCCATGCTGGTCTCAAACTGGTGACAATCCTTCTGCTTCAGCTTCCTGAGTGCTGAAATTATAAGGGTGTAACACCATGTTTGGCAGGTTATTTTCTTTTAAGCAGTTCATTCCATGAAGAATTTATTTGTTTTCTCCTAGATTGGAAGGAAGACTGACAAAGAGAAACAACATGATTTAGGTAAAGAGATTTTAATTTCTTTGTTTTTATGCTTAGTTACTATTTTCTGGGTATTCTTACAGGAAGATCTAAACAAATACTCCCTTGTGGCCAGCTTAAGACATATAAGAAATATTTGGAGATATGGATGAAATAAACACATATTTGTACCATTATTTTAGTTATATGTACATTGAACAATCATGTATTTATATAAAACAAAATACAGCTGATTTTTTTTCCTACTACAGAATAATTTTTCCAACTCTTTATACATATATTTGACATTGGTATCTTCACATATTTTCAAAACATTCAATACCATTTTCCACAGTAAGTATCAATTTGGTTGTTTGTAATCCAGTGCTTTTATAATTTACATATAGTGCCATAATTGGAAATTTTATTCAAAACTACAAGTAGCCATATGCATAATGTTAAGACAGTTGCTATTTTCTGCGTAGATGAACATTGAAAATCTCAACTGTGTAATAGTGTGTAGAGCTGCTTCTTTAAATCAGTCTTCTCTCTTCCTTAGCCCCTCCCTCCCTCTCACTTTTCTCCTTCTCTTTTTTTGTCGTTATTTATCTTGAGGTAATTATGCAGATTTTTTAAATAATTTGAGTACTATTATAATAGCCACTCTTTGTTCTTTTTATAACCCCTTTGCCTAAAAATAGCCCTTTTTAGCTTTTTCAGTTATATTTTCTGGTATTCTTGTACCCATTTCTAACCAACACAGCATATGCACTAAGTGCCATTTTTTTATTTCTTTTAAAATTTTAGACTTACGTGTTGATTTTTCTCCTGAGGATTGATTTTTCATTAGCAACCTACAGAACGTGAGAAGATATCTACAAACCTTACATCTGATAAAGGCATCAATAACCAGAATATATAGCTCTTTGTGTCCTTATTCTTGGCTCTCTGTTTTTCTTGATGCAGTCATGTCATAGCCTGTTTTTTTTTTTTTTTTTGGTACCGGGGATCGAACTCACAACCTCGAGCTTGCCAGGCAGGCGCTTAAGCCACTGAGCTAAATCCCTGGCTGTCATAGCCTGTTTTAAAATAGACATTAATTTTTTCATTATTATGACCATATTTCATTTGTGGCTGAGCTCTGTGATGTAAATTGAGATGCCTTAGTCTGTTCTGCTTCCCATTTGGCTGTGTATGTAGACTTTTATGTGTGGAAAATATTCAATATCTTTCTTTATCTCCAAAATTCTGCAATTTCAAATTGGGCTGGTGGGCTTTCTTGCTTTCTGTATGTCTGTATCTCTGTCTCTCTGTCTCTTATCTCTCTCCCTCTGGCTCCCTCCCCCCTTCCCTTCCCTTCCCTTCCCTTCTTTCCCTTCCCTTCTGTCCCTTCTCTCTCCTTCCTTCCTTCCTTTTCCCTTTCTTTGTTATTTTTGGTTCTCTCAGCTTGGAAACTTGTGTCCTTCAATTTGAATTTTTTCCTTGTAGTTTTTTTGATAATTTCTTTGTGTATTTTCTCTGTTTTTTGACTAATATATTAGTTGGATGTTTGCACCTACTAGTTTGATCCTTTAACTCTTTTGTGTTCTTCCCTTAGTTTTCTGTCTCCCTATTTTCTACTTTCTTAGAGATTTTCTTAGAGTCTATTAAATTTTTAATTTTATTGAGTGTATTTGTAATTTTGAATTTAATTTTTGAGGCCTCTGAATATTTCTTTTTAAAAATAGCATCTGGTTTTATTTTACAGCAGCAATATTTTCTCATTTTCTTTGAAAGCAGGAATTCTTTTTGCTGTTTTTTTCCTTTTTTATTTTTATTTTTTTGGTGTTTTGGTGTACAATTTTTTTTATTTGCCTATTTTGATTTGTGATTTTAGTGTTAAAGGCTTTTCTGAAATGAATGGTAGTCTACTCATATTTAAGACTGAGACAGTGAAAAGTGGACTAGAAGTTGATTTTCTCATGAGCTTCCCTAGAGAATCCTTAGGCAAGGAGGGATGTGGCCATCATTCATAAGAATTTATAAGTTTTTGTTTTTCTTGACATTCAGCTTCTCCAAACAGAAATTCTCTTTATCTTTCTGACAGTGAAGATTTGGGGGAGCCGTGCAGGCCACACCTGTATTGGTAAGATCTAAATGAGATTGTTCCAGTCTTTTCTGGTATCCCTGAGTCTGAAGTCTTGCCATCCTATTTCTCCAGAGTGCCTGCTACCTTTTATAGTTTGTCTGGCTTTACTAGGTGGGAGAAAGGCCTTTGTTTTTCTTTTTGCTTAAAACAGCAAAAGTCTATTATCCTCACAGTTGTGAAGTCCAGCTCTGGTTTCATTAGCCTAAAATCATGATACTGACAGGATACATTCTGTCCAGAGGTCTAGGGGAGAGTGCAGTTTTGGAGGCTGGCTGAGTTCTGTGGCTCAAGGCACTCTTCCACCTTTGAAGTTAGCAGTGCCAGGGCAAGTACCCTTCACATTACTTTATTTTCACCTATTCTTCTATCTGCTTTTTCCGCTTCCATGAACTCTTTACTTACATTGGGTCCCCTCAGATAATCCAAGGGCAATATCCTGATTTTTCTTTATTGGGGTAAAAAACCACATAACATAACATTTACGATCTTAACCATTTATAGTGCACCGTGTAGTAAATGTTAACCATGTCCACATTGTTCGGAAAAAGATCTCTAAGATGTTTTCATCTTGAAAAACTGAAACTCTAAACCTGCTGGAAAATAGCCTTTCCCTCTTCCCAGGGCCTGGTAATTTTATTTTGTTTCTTAAATCATATAAGTAGAAGCATGCAGTATGTGTCTTATGATTGGCCGGTTTTACTTGGTGTAATGACTTCTTTCATGTTATAGCAAATGATGTATTTTCTTCTTTTTTAAGGTTGGATGCTATCAGGGAACATTTAGGTGGCTTTTATTATTGGCTATTGTGAATAATGCTGCAGTGAACATAGATATGCAAATGTTTCTTCAAGCTTCTGCTTTCAAATTTTTGAGATTTACATCAGAAGTAGGATTGCTGGTTCATATGAGAGCTCTGCATTTAGTATTTTGCACAACTGCTTGCTTTCTGTAGTCTGTAAAATGTACATTTTACATTTCTACCAAGAGTGTGTAGCAGTTCCAGTTTCTTTATAACTTTGCCAACATTTAGTACTTTCTGTTTTTTGTCAGTGGCTATGGATATTACTGAGAGGTTATATCTCACAGTGGTTTTGATTCATATTTTCCTGATGATCAGTGATGTTGAACATCTTTTCATGTGTTTATTGATCATTTGTATATCATCTTCAGAGAAATGTCCATTGAAGTCCTTTGTCTATTTTTTGTTTTTTGTTATTGAACTATAGGAATTTTAAAATATATTCTGGTTATTAATGCTTTAAGCAGTTGCTTGGTTTGTACATATCTTCTCCCATTCTGTACATTGTCTTTTCTTCTCTGTTGATGGTTTCCTTTGCTTTACGAAAGCTTTCCTTTTTTTTTTCTTTTAATTCGCAACACTAAGGATTAACCCAGGGTTACTCTACTAAAGAGCTGCATCCCCAGCTCTATTTATTTAACTACGTATATATATTTATTTAGTTTTTTGAAGGACCAGTGATCAGACCCACTGTGCTCTAACCTTGAGTTACACTCCCAGCCATTTTTAAAATTTTGCAACAGGGTCTCACTATGTTGCCCTAGCTGGCCTCACACTGGCCCTCCTCTTTCCTTAGCTGGGTTTACAGAGATATGCCACAGTGCCCAGACTCATACAGATGTCTGATGTAGTCTCAAATTATTTATTTCACCTTTTTTGCTTGTGTTTTTGGTGTCATAGCCAAGAAAATCAATTGTCCAATGTTCAAGAAGCTTTTCTATTTTTTGTAGGACTTTTTATATATTAGGAAAGGGTATATTTTTAGGTAAACCTAATTTTTCAGTCCTCTCTGGCTTTTTGTTTGCTTCTCTGGCCCTGCAGTCAGTCATCTCTGTTCCTCAGCTTGCAGAATACCTGGGTGTATGTTGTCTTCACTGATATACTTTTCTGTTTCTTTTGTCTTCATGGGTGATGGTTTGCACTCATAAGGGAGTCTGCCAGATTCGACATGGTGCCAGTCCATCATGGCGCTGACCCATAAACATATCTTTCCTACACTAACTCCGGTGCTAGTTTTCTGCTCCCAAAACAGTAAACTTTCTGTCTCCCTTTCACACATGTGCCAGAGGTCCTCCAGTCCCCCTCCTGACACTGTCCACCCCCTCCTGACACTGTCCACTCATGTAGGCTTCATCTCTATCCCAGTCTCATAAAAGCAACTCCCTGGCTTTGTCTCCTTTGAGGGAGCTTGCACTCTGCTGCAGACCTCCTGTGCCCTCAATAAAGGCCTCTCTCTCTGTGTGTGTCTCTGTTTCCGTCTGTCTGTCTGTCTGTCTGTCTGTCTCTCAACTGGGCTGAAAAACCTATATATTTATAGATTTATATATATTTCTTTGTTTACTATCATTTGTATGTGAAGTTAGAGGAAAGTAGAGATAAACAGGCCTAATTTCTTTAGACATCTGTAAGCCCCATGTTTGTATTATATTTTGAACTTAAAACTTTTGAAACAGTGGGGCTTAATATTTATTTTTGTTAGGACCAGCCTCCAAAAAAATTTATTAAATTTTATTTATTTTTTTGGTGGTAGTGGGGGTTGAACCCAGGACTTTCCCACTGAGCTGTATTCCAACCCTTTTTTTATTTTTTTGGTTGTAGGGATCAAACTTATGACCTTGCACTTACCAGGCAAGCAATTGAGCTGCTGAGCTAAATCCCAGGCCCTATTTTGTTATTTTGCAACATGGTCTTGCCAAGTTGCATAGACTGGGCTTAAAGCTGTGGTCCTTCGTCTTCTTTTTTTTTTTTTTTAATTTTATTTAAAGAGAAAAAAGCAAAACAAAAAAAGGGAAGCAATAATACAAAATTTGAAATAAAATAAAATAAACACTAAGAAATTACTAGTTGACAAGTTACCTACTGTCATCTTAGAAATAGTTGTTCAGGTTACAAAACTAAAGCACACCAAGTGGACATTCAAACACTGAGACTGCAAACAGTTCTGCTCTACAATCCAGGAAAACCTTAGTAATATGGTTATGAATCCTATACACTTAAACACACATGCAGTTATATTCTTTAGAGCACTTTGTTTTCCTCTCCTTTTGACAATAGCACATTTTGGGTTTTATTACTCCTGCAGTTCTTATTACTGTTTACACTAGAGACACAATGTGATATTTATAAATATGACTATTTATTTCACTTATGAGAATGCTCCTGTATTTGTTACATATATATTTATAATTGTTAGTTCTTCCTCTTAAATTTTTCCACTAGCGAGTATGTAGTGACCTTCTTTATCTCTTTTAATCATTTTAGGCTTGAAGTTCACGTTGTGTGCAAATAGAACAGTTACCCCTGCTTTTTCCTGGGTTTCTGTTGCATGGAATACTGTTTTCCATCCTTTGACTTTTAATCTATGAGTTTCCTTTTGGGTCAGATGTGTTTCTTGTATACAGCATATGTGGGATCCTGTTTCTTGATCCATTTTGTCAACTTATTCCTTTTGATAGGTGAATTGAGGCCGTTTACATTTATGGATATCACTGATATACTGATTCAACTTTGCCATGTTATGTTCCAAATGTTTGCTTTCTGCTTTTCCCCGTGTTTAATTGCTTGTCCTACCTGGTGGTTTCTTTCTGTTGCTTTGGAGATTGTGGTAATTTTTATCTCTATCTAGGATGTCTTACAATACTCTTTCTAGGGTTGGCTTGGTGGACGTGAATTTCTTCAGTTGTTCTTTGTTGTGGAAGTATCTTGTTTCTCCATTAAATTTGAATGAAAGTTTTGCTGGGTACATCAGTCTGGGTTGAAAGTTGTTTTCTTTCAGAGCATGAAATATCTCACTCTAAGCTTGTCTTTACTTGAGGGTTTGTGCGCAAAAGTCTGCTGTGATTCGAACAGGCTTCCTTGATAGGTGAGTTGTGTCTTTTCTCTAACAGCTTTTAGTATTCTGTTTTTATGCTGTATGTCTGAGATCTTAATTATTATATGTCTGGGTGTCGATTTATGTTGGTTGTGACTGTTTGGAAGCTGTGATCCTTTTGCCATAACCTCCCAGAGTTCTAGAGTTATAGGCATGTGTTACCACGCCCAGCTCGTTTCCTTCCTCTTTTGATAACTAGCTTGTGAAATCACCTGTGTACATTCAAAGCAAACATTAATTAAGTTCGCCTTCCAAACACTGTTTCGTTATTCAAAACAAACTGAGGTTATTATTATACTGAACAATATGAGACTTGAAGAGGTTTTAAATTTAAAAAAACATCATCCATCTTCCTTCCTTCCTTTAATTGAATACTTTTAAATGGATAGCAAGAGAACATCTTTATTTTGAGTTTTTAAAAATACTGTAACAACTGCTTTTTGTGACTGTATTTGATTATTTATAGGAGTAGTATGATCCCTTATAGATAGGATAAAACTGATTAAATGGGGGATTGTCTGGCATAACTAGGTTTTGTAGAAGTATTAAAAGGGTAGTTTCTTCTGTTCTAAGAATTGTTTGTTTATAGAATTAAGCCTGTTAGTTTGCTCAAGATACCGTTTATTGAATTTTGTTGATAGAATCCCTTAGGATTTCATCTGTCCAGAGATAGCTGCAAGGAGTCTGTAGTTCTCTTGAAATACATGTGGGGAGAAAAGAATAGTCTTAGTTTTCATCAGGTATTCAGTGATATAGACCTTATTATTTACCTAAGAATATTAAGATTCTAGCTCTTACAGATTATAGGAGATAAAGAATAAATGAATGTTGCTGATTAAACACTATCAAAAGCCACTGCCTTTGCAGCTACTATTAGATTCCACATTCTCACATATAAATGTAAGTTGTAAATAAAGGACTAAATAAATAGTACTCTTTGTTCTGTTTGAAGTACAAAACATTCCTGGTTATGTACACACCCATTTATACACATATAAATATAAAAGGTATCACTTATAAGGGTAATATCTGGACTCAGAGTGAAAATCACTTTTTATAAATCAGCTTGAGAAAAGGGTAATTTGATAGTTATTTTTGTTTGAGTTTGAAACACTATGGTTAATTTGTGATAATTGACTATTTAAGATAGTTGATAAATACATAAAAGGTGAAACACTTTTATGTAATAGAGTAAAAGGCTTAGTCTTTAATAAGAAAAGGTAATAGAGTAAATTTTATGTATATTTTATGATAATTTTAAAAAACCCTAAAAGTTAGAATGCTAAGTAAAAAGAAAAGATGGAGATGGGAGTTAGACCAGCTGCCTCCCACAAGACTGAATTTTTTATTCCAGTCTTTAATGTTAAAATGAGTTATACTGAACTTGTGAGCTTCTTTTTTTTTTTTTTTTCTTTTTGGTACTGGGGATTGTACTCACGACCTTGTGCTTGCCAGGCAGGCGCTTATAACTGCTGAGCTAAATCCCCAGCCCCGTGAGCTTCTTTTAGTTTTCAAGTAATGTGCTTCTATTGTGAAGTTATTAAATTGCCCCTCTATTTCAGGTACACCATTGAGTTTGTAAGAATGCACAAAAGCGTCTGGTGAAGAAACATATGACATATAACACAAAAGCCTGCATCAAGAAGTGTACATGGGAATTACTTTCAAGGAGCCTGCCCATAGATGCAAACAGTAGCTGTCAGAGGTATGTAATGTTGGCGGGTGGCCTGCTTTATCATCCTGAGTGTTGTCAAGCTGTCGTCTGTGAATGGAGGCCAACCTTAGATCTCAGAGCTACACTGTCTCTTATTCTCTAAACTTGATGGTGTGCTGGGAGGTCACTTTTCCCTCTAGGGGCAGCTCTGACTCACCTCTTGAGAGTCCTTCCTGTTGCCTTGAAGGACAATAAAGATAGATGATGTTTGACTCTGGCCAGATGTAGGTGATAGGAAATTTCCAGCCAAAGACCTCATTGCTTTCTTTCTGGGAGCAGAGCAGTTCATGTCCAAGTTCAGCAAATGTGTGCCCTTTAAACTGGCTGTTGCAATTGGTTTTTACCAGTGCTGTGAACATCAAGGCTGCTTCTGATTGGGCAGTGATTATATTGAATTGATTGGTTCCCTATTAGTCATTTACTTTGACCTTTTGTCTCGTAAGCTCTCCAAGTTACAGTGTTAAGTGCTCGCTTAATTTTCAGGCCTTCAGGTTTTAGCTCCTCAGTGATTATCACCAAAGACAGGGTCACTACTGTTGTTTTTAAACATCCTATAACATTAAATGAATGTCTGACTTTTGGTATACTAGCTGTTTTGTTTGGGGATTTCATATGTCTTACTGCATCTTACCCAAGTCCTTTAGAATTTTTCCCCCCTCCATTTATCGATTCAGAACATTAGACAGATGCCCTGTGCTAAATATTTTACATCTTTGATGATTACACAATTGCAAATGCCTTAAAGTCTCTTTTTTGTAGATGAGAAGCGATTCCAAATGGTTAGCCACTGTTTCTCAGAGAGTAAGTGGCAGAAATAACACTGAATGCTGAGGTGGGCCTGGTGCTCTTTACTATTGAAGCTTCCTGCTGATATAGGGGAACGAAACTCCCAACCTACTGTATGTCCAGTACGAGTTTGTGTTCTCTGAAATCAAAGAATGAATTTTAGGAACAACAGAGGTTAAGAGCAGAATATATTTATCAAGAGAATGAAAGATTCTGTCTGAGGGACAGAAGGGGTCCCGAGTGGGTTTCCAGGGACCCTGTCTTTTCTAGGGACTTTTATAGAGTAAAATCATAAAGTTAGATGGGTCCAAGGTGTGCAAAAATGGGAACTTACAAGGTGGGCATAAGGTGGGACAGAACTATGGTCAATCAATAAGATTCATTGCTGAGGTAAAATTGATTAAATCAGGAACAAATAGGGGAGCAAGTCACGTAGTAAGCAGACATGCTTCACAGCAGCGACTCTTCCTGTAGCGGGATGGGATGCTGACTCCTGACTTCCTCAGCGTGATAGAGAACTATTTGGACTGTGGATCCTTAGGATGTGGTTGTAATTGCTTTGCCTTTTGTCTTGAGAGGTGGCCCACAGTAGGAGGTGCCTGTCTCCTCAGAGGTCACAAGGTATCTGAACTTCTGCTCTGGCTCGTTGAGGGCTCAGCCCTGTCTGACTGCCTGTATTATTTCTCACTAACTCAGCTGCCTATAACACCCCTAGCAGTGGCAGTTCTGGCTTAAGATGCACTGAGTGCTCCCCAGGACTGCACGCACTTCTGCTGGGGCTGTATTTCATTTCCTCTCAGGCTTACCAGGGTGCCAGTAGCAATTAGGTTGCCTCACTTGAGCATTTGCATCAAGCCCTTCTAAACCAAAGCAAGTTGACACTGGAATTTGGCCGCACAATCATTGTTAAGGACAGATTGTGTATTTACATACCAATCTCAAAATTTCAGGTATACTTATATCAGTAAGTAGAATTTCTTTTTATTTTAAGAGTGTTTATTTGTTTCGTTATTCTCTACACATAATTGGTAAATGTTGAAAAGTTTAAACAAAATAGAAGTCACCACCTAGAGATAGCCCCCAGTAATATTTTGGTATAGATACTTTCATTTTTATTCCTATGAGTAAAGGATGTGGGATTAAAGGATGTGGACAGAGCCTTTGGCCTCTTTTTTGTCCTATCAACCAACAGCTCTGCTTTTATATGCTTTATGTATTGAATTTCACACATGTTTTTTGAAAGAAGAGTCTGCTATTGAAGAAAGACTAAAAATCCTATGGCATGTAGATCCTTAGGGAATATGAAAATGAAATGGGAAGTAGATGTTCATGTGGAGTTATTTCTAGATTTGCATCACACCTGTCATTATTCTGCAGTGACACGGGAAGAGCACTCTTTGAGTTTGGTCCACATCATAGATCTCCCTGTTGGAATACCTTATGTACCTCCTTCTAGGACAATGGTTTCATAGGATGGTGCCTTAAATCCAAGGGTTAGGAGTGATAAAGGATAAACTTATAAGGAAATCTGGGAACATAACCTTTTCCCAGTTTTTCTTTCTTACACATAATTGTATTTTTCATATAATGAGTGTATTTTTGAAAACTGTTATCAGTGATATATTTAATGAATTGAATAAGTTGACAAGGACAGTTAGCTAATTCAGATAGGATGTGGATAGGTTTTCGTTGTTGTTTTTGCATGGATATTTGTTCTTGGGCCTTTTCTTTATTTTGGAGACAGTGTTTTGCTAAGTTACCCAGGCTGAGCTTAAATTTGGTATCCTCTGTCTCAGCCTTCCAAGTCACTGGGATTACAGGCATGTGACATTAGGATACTGAAAATTTTTTTATGTTGTGTTAGATAATGTGTCACGTATTTTTTCACTGACTTTATTATATAGTTTTTTGGGTATTAATTTAGAAAAGAAGCCTTATTAGAAACAAACATTGTGTGAGTAATGATTCAGTTATAGGATCTTTTTCTTCTAAAATATGAAAGGTTTTTTTTTTTTTTGTACTGGGGATTGAACTCACAACTGTGCGCTCGCAAGGTAGGCACTTATGCCACTGAGCTAAATCCCCAGCCCCTTTTCTTCTAAAATATTTGGTGGAAAATGTTAGCTATTACTACGACACTTACAACCTGTTAAACAGTCAGAAAAGCAATTGTTAAGAAAAATTTTGGAGATAAGATTATTGTCCTGACATTCTCACATTCTGTTGCTTTCCTCTAAGTGAATCAAAGTAAAGTAAAAATTATCTGTTTCATTCGTAGGTCTGATTGGGGATAGGTAGCGGGACAGTGAAGAACATGTAAATACTATATCCATTTGTAATCCATAATCAGATTTCAGATTCACTCTTCACTGCAACTTTTTTTCCTGTGAAAGAGAGTAAAATGTTTTAAATATCATCATGTAGAATAAGCCAGAAAGATCTTACTCCTGTAGATTTACAGCAATTATTTCTCTTTAATTTTTTTCCTGCTTAATCAGATATATTGTGCCATTTCTGATACTTTTATTGTCATTGCTTTTAAATATATTAGTTTTATATAGCTCTTCTCTAAAGATAATACTAGCTATTAGCTGCTTTTTCAATATTCTGAGGTCTTTAATTTCGTGATTCTGTAGCGAAACAAATCCTGGAAATTTGTGGTGACCTTTAATTACCTCTTTCATTAAGCAGCTTTTGATGATGCTTTCAATTCTGGGCTTTCCTTCAGATACTATAGGCAGCGAACTAAATTGACCAGAAGGTGGGGGGGGGGAGGGAGGAGAAAACCAAAACATGCACCATGGAGCTTACCAGGTCAGTTGGAGAAAGATGATGACGCGTGTGCTACATGGTGATCAGGCTCCTGGTAGTGATGATGATGATGATGATGATGATGATGTAGCAGGTAAATGGAAAGGGTGTGTAAAAGTGCTGTGGACACAGTGCAAGGAAGCAGAAAAGTCAAGGAAGGCTTAAGTGAGGAGGGAGCATCCAGATATGGGCCTGAAGCACGGTGGGAGACCCTGCTACCTCTGGAGCAAGAACATTATAGGCAAGATGGCAGGAAGCACAAAGGCCTGCACACTTTGCTTATCTTGCCGGGCATTTACATTCAGCCTTGTTCAGGATGACACTTAGGTCAGGTTGATTCAAACCCAACTCTGTCATAGTAAAAGCTTGTAGTCTGTCTACTGCCCTGGGTTACTCTAACAGGAAATTTTTGTTTGTCTTAGGCAACTTTATACTCCTAACAGGATCTGTTATATGTCATGAGCATTGAAGATTTCACTGTATCTTCTCTCAAACACAAGTGATATTTTGTGCTCAAATAGGGGAATCTCCACTTATTTTTTTGTTTATTTAAAAGTAGACTTTGTTTTTATAGTGTTAGGTTCAGAATTGAGAAAGTTTAACGATTACCATGCATTCCTCCCCAGATGTTCTTTCCTCCTCCATTATCAACTCTCCTTGTTGGAATGGTGCATTCGTTACAACTGATGAACCTACAGTTATGTGTCTTTATCACCCAAAGTCCATTTTTTATGTTAGAGTTCATTCTTGATATTGTACATTCTATGAGTTTATATTTAATTTCATCATTTCATTTCATTTCACTTCATTTTATTTCATTTTGAGACAGGTTTTTGCTCTGTAGTCTAAGTTGGCCTTGAACTCACCATCATCCTGCCTCAACATGTTAGTGCTGGGATAACAGACATGTGCCAGTGCCTCTGGTTCATTTTGTGGGTTTATAATGACACACAAGACTGGATTTGGGGAACTAGCAGAGATAAGGAAGACCACCAAGAGAGTGAGAAGGGAGTGTTGAGAGGAAAGGACAGTAAAGCGTATGTGGTATTCTGAAAGCCAGGAAAAGTGTTTCCTGAAGCACCAGGAAGTAAGTCTGTCTCATGCTGCTAGTCAGTCATATTAAATGAGAATTCTCTGTGGGCTTTAGCAGTGTTGGAGGTCATTGTTGGTTTCACAATGGATGAGTTTAGAGGAGTAGAAACAAAAGTGGGCTCAGGAGAGGAGGGAGGGGAATGTATTTGTATCACAGTTGAGATTCATAAGAAAGAGTTTCTTGTCTATTCATGTTGAGACATGTGTACCATTTCCTGATCAGTCCTCAGATTTACTGGGCACAGGAACCTGCCCCAGTACAGCTAGCCTTGGGATTGGGGATAGAAGGTGTAGGAAAGATGTATAAGACATAGCTGCCTAATCTTTTTTTGTTAGGAATGAAACAATTTTCTCAAAAAGTGAATGCAGGAACTGGGAATTCCAGGCCAGCCATAGTAAGATCCCATCTTGGGAAAAAAATAAAAAAAGATCTATTGTACAGCATGGTGACTCTAGTTAATTATGTGCTGATAATAGATACTGCATGTGTTAATTAACTCAATATAGTCATTTCATTGTGTAACTGGTGTAGCAAAGCAACATTTTACACATCAGTATATATAATTAAAATAAATACATAAAAAGAGACTATGGATTATTTCACCCCGAGTATATAAACGTGGCTATATGGAGATTGTTGTTAGAATAAAAGTTTCTTTCTTAAATTTATTACATCCTTCAAAAGGAAAAATTGAGTTTGTTATTGCATATCTGTTAATTATCAGTAGTAAGTGTCACCATTTTGAAGGGAAAAGAAGTGATATTTTTACCCTAAGTGATGTCTTCAATTTATAGTAAGAGCATTTTTTACACCTTTTGTCGTTTGTTTGTAGTGTTAGGGATTGAATTGAGGGTCTCTCCCCTGCTAGGCAAGTGTTCTACCACTGAGCTACACCTGTAGCCCTTATTTACACTTTATTATAATTATTAGCCTGTATTTCTTTTACCACATTGAGAACTACTTTAACAAGGTGTAACTTTTTCTTTATTTATCTGGTGTTTATCATCTTACCTGGAATACAACAGAATTTTGATCAATATAATGAAAATGATGCCATAACATTTGGGTCTTTTTCCTGTAGTGTAGGTTAAACATTAACGTTAATGTGTTCTTTAACCTACAAGGACAGATAGCTTTCAATTCTTCTGGGTTGGAACAAATGTTAAAAGAATATTTTGATAGGAAGGGAACAGTTTTTTTTCCTTTGCTTTTATTAGGTGTTACCCAGAGGTATAAACTGAATGCATACTTTTCTAAGATAGTAAGAAGAGAATAACTTTTGATCTGTGAGAGGTTCTGTTTCCTCCAGAACTCATTTAGAGATTTTTTTAAATGATGTTTTTAAATGTGGGTATCATTTACACACAAATTACACCAATTCGAATAGATCAGAAAATCAGCATTTCTGGCAAGGTAAAGAACATTTCTATCATCCTAGAAAGTTGTCTTGTACCAATTTTCAATCAATTATCTCACCCAGAGGTAAATTCTGTGATTTTATCAACAGATGTTGCTGCTTCCAGAACTTTAAACATGTAGTGATACTAAGTGTAAGTGCTCTGTGTCAGGCTTCTTCTCTTCCACTTAACGATGGGTTTGGGATTTATATTTGTTTTGCTTGAGTCAGTAGATTTGTTTCTTTGTGTGGCTAAGTAGTATTGTTATTGTCTTTTAAGTCCAAGGAAATTCCTTTCTGGTTCTTCATGTTGTGAACAAAGAGTTGGACAAGACACACAGAAAAGGCAGCAAAAGTTTACATTTATTGGCAGTGGAAAGAAAACACACTGCACAGTGAGGACTATGAGGATAATGGCAGGGCTGTTTTGAATTTTGGGATTCCTAGGATGCTCCTCCCTCATGCAAATAAAACAGTTGGAACCTTTGTGCTAGCAGAACCTCACTGGGCTGGGGTCAGGTGTAGGCTGCCCTATGGAAGGTTCATTTGGTTTCATGCCCAGTATAAATGAAGACGTGCAGATGGTACTTTCTGCTTGTTCTATGTACAATACTCAGGAACCCGTTACTGTAGGTACCTGTATTCTGCACATGTGTACTGAGTCTGTGACTGACAGACGTTATCTGTTTTGCACCAGCCATAATGTTTTTCCTCAGTATTCCACTGTGTGAATTTCTCTGTTCACCTGCTGGTGGACATTTGGGTGAGCTACTATGAATATTACCACTATGTACATTGTTGAGTATCTCATTGTGAACACATGTTTTCATTTCTTTTTAAAAAATTTTTCTTTTAAATAAAATATTATTTACAAAAAGTCTTATGGGCCAGATTTGACTGAGCACCATTATTTATCAACCCCTAATCTACAAGATTGGCTGTTGCTCTTATTTCATCTAAGTAGACATGGTTCTGGAGTCCATTTCTTTTTAGTGTATACTTAGAAGTGCATAATTAAGTAAATTTTACAAAGAAGTCAAACATTTTCCATGAGAGAATTATATAATTTAACATGATCATTAGCAGGATATGTGATGGTGCTGTCTATGCTATCAGTAGTGACAACTGTTAGAATCTGTCACCTTAAGTCCATTCAACTATTGTTGTATTCCTGGTATGAGTATTCAGTCTCTTTAGTTCTGGGCTTAGTCAAAGACTGTAGAGTTTATTTTCAAATTCTGGACTTCATCCTCCCCTAGCCCTCCTTTTTGGGATTTTCTTCCTCAGGTTTCTGGTATCCTGAGGCCACAAGGACCACGTTTTGTGGTTGGGTTCCATCTGGTGTGACAGAGTTGGTTGTGCCCTCACAGGATAGGCATATACTTGCAGAGTATCATCCAGTATACTTCCTTTGTTTCAGATGATAAGACTTTCTGTCAGGTTTTAGTTGTTCTCCAGTGCCTTCAAAACATTGATTTTTAAAATATTTGTCCACAGTTTCTGTTATTGGATAGAGGCCAAATGACCATCACAAAATTGATCTCGAAGAATTTGTTGTGTGTAGTTTGTTTCAGTCAGTATAAAAGAGATGTTGGACCCTGTTTCTACTTGGAGTTTCAAAATCTCTTCCACTTATTTATAGTAGATGAAGCTGTTGTCGTTGGGCAGTGGAACATTTAAATCAACATTAGGTAGGATTCATAATATAATTAGCACTTAGGAAAAGACATAGAAGATTAGAGCACACCTAACATGGGAAGTTTATTACTCTCTCTAATTTAGGCACAGATTGATATAAATTGATCAAATGAATTGATATTCAAGTAATTACTTTATGTTTTTTTATTGGTACTGGAGATGGAACTCACGACCACGTGCTTGCAAGGCAGGCGTTTATGCCTCCTGAGCTAAATCCCCAGCCCCCAAGTAATTACTTTATCATTCCATTTTTCTGACTTGTGAAAAATAACCTTTAAGAGATACCTCACTTTTTAAGTTTCTTATCAAGCCCTAAGGTATTTTGGTGTTTAAAATCCACCAGGTATATTAGTTCAGTTCTCAGAATCCAGGAACACAGAGAAATTAGATCAACTTAAAATATATCATGCTCCAGGAAAAGTAAGACTGTAATTAGAAATGAAAATTAACACTCTCAACATTAGTACTATTTTGCTTTTGTCTGCTGATGCTCATTGTGGTGAGATGTATCATCATTAAGATATTGGTGACAACAGGTGAACATTGAAGCAGGACTGACATTTAATAAATTTTTGCAACAATGCTATGCTAAATAGTAACAGCAATGCTGTATTTCATTATATATATGTGTGTATGTATATATATATATGAAATGTTTCTTTGAAACATTTTTGAAGTATCATGTAATCAGCAATTTCTTATTTGAATTAAGTTCAAACTTTAAAAAAAGTCTCTTTGCAATAATGTATCCATAATATAAAATGAAGAAAATATTGATAAATGAAAAGGAAGAAAATTAAATTCTTATAACCCTAATCCTTCTTCTAGAAACAGCTACTGGGGAGGCATATATCCTTTTAGTCATTTTTCTGTTTAGTTTTCAAAGCTGGATCATAGTACAGTATATATATTTTATAAACTACTTTTCCTCTAGTGTAGTTCAAACAATTTTACATTTATGTCAGTGCTTACATTTGTACATGCTATATATATTTATTTAAATTTCAGAATTTTGTAATTTGATTAAATTTAGAAAAAAAGTATCTTAAAGAAATTGTATACATACTTGTTTTAAATTTAGCTAGCCAAATGTCTCTGGGAAAATGCATGTTTTATCATTAACTAAAGCTGCATTTTTTTGTCTTTTTTTTTTCTCAGTGATATAGCAGGGAGAAATGTCTTTGTACTTGAGCCACTTTGACAATGGCTGCTCTTACTCTGTGTAAATCTAGGGACAATTTACCCATGAGCAACTGGACATGGCCTCTCCCATTGGCTGTTATCTTGACTATGTTGTAGATAGTAGATCTGAAATGCCCTGAATCAGCATATTTTTGTTTATCACCCGTGTAATCATTAAACTGAGGATCACTTCAGATGCCCAAAGCTTCTGTTTATCCCTCTGTTCTTGACAATTTTATAGCTAGGTGTTGAATAGGGCAGCTTTCTGGAAGTCTGTTGTCTAGCAGAGATGCTGACCTTGGACAAAGAATTACATGGCTGGAGTTTCAGGGACGCAGTCAGTCAGCATGTGATACTTACACAGAGAATTACATGGATACTGAGAATAATGAAGTTCATTTTCCTAGGAATAGGTGTCATAGAAATATGTCATTATCATAAGTATCTTGACCTTAGGAATAGGTGTCATAGAAATATGTCATTATCATATGTATCTTGATTTTATCTGGGATGTTTGAAAGAAGTTTCTTGGAGGGAAAGATTGATGCTCAAATAAGGAGTTAGGAAAGTCTAAGGAGAGTTTTAGAGCAAAGAGCTGTCAGAGATAGAGATTAGGATTCATTGAGATGTCTTTGTTCTTGATAGTTTTAATTACTTCTGGAATATTCAGGTGATTTATTTCCCCATAATCATCTATGTAAACTGTGTGGTAAGACAGTGTTGCACAGGTGTATGAGTCAGAGCCTACAAAATGTTTTATAGATTGACTCTATGAATGTTCATTTTGGATAAACATATGCTGAACAAGTTCATCACTTCTAATCACTTGGCTGTGGACATAGCATGCCTCCTGGTACTTGTTGCCTGCTGAGTGTCTGTGATGTGTCCACATTTTTAAAACTAAGGCTGTAGCATCTTCCTCTTTGGTGTTTTAGGATGCCATGGGTTTCCTATGGAGGCCATGGGTCAGCAAACTACAGTCATCAGGCCAAATCTGGAATAAGACCTATTTTTGATGTTGTTGTTTTGCAGTGCTGGGATTAGAATTGAGAACCTGGAACATGCAAGGCAAGTGACTAAAAACTGATCTACTTGCCCAACCGCCAAGACCTGCTTTTGTCAGTATCATTTTTTGTTTTGTGTTTTGGAGGGGACAACACAGCCATTTGAGTATTCAAATTCATTTGAGTATTCTCTCTGACTATTTTCACAGTATAATGGCAGAGTTGAACATATGCACAAGTCCCATAGCTGGACAAAGTTTAAATATTTACTATCTGATCCTTCACAAAAAATATATGGTAGCCACTAGTCTAAACATAATCTTTAACAAAATACCCAAATAATTTCTCTATTCTGCTTTGTATTTCTTAATCTCTTCTTTCTTTCATTGCTGTTTACTTTTCTCTGTAGCTATTTGCCATCTCTGCTCAATTTTTTTTTCTTCTTTTCTTTCCTACTAGTTATTCCAGGCTGTGTAATAAATAAATGGTACTGATATCATTTTACATGTTATCACATTGCATCTGTCAGTCTTTTGTTTTGACTCTTCTCCACTTAAATTTTCATCACTTCTTACTTGCAGAAGTTTTCCCCATGACATATAAAGATAAATGCACAAACTTTGGCTCTCATGGACCTGTGTTTAAAGTTGAGCCCTGCCACTTAAGTATTAGGCTAGCTCAGTAATAGGTTAGTGCTTCTCCGAACCCCAGGTTTTGCTCAGTGTGGGAATGACTTGCTTACTTCAGGATTGTTGGGAGAACCAAAGCATCCAAGTGCTAATGCATTCATCAGTTCTTCTGTATAGTTGAGAATGCTGGATGACTGACTTCTTTCATTTCTGTGAAAAACAACTTTACTTTTGACTTTATTTGTAAAACAAATGTGACTTATTTTTTTATTTTAAAATTCATTCTCAAATAAGGAGACTTATTTTATATGAAGGAATTGGTAGAAGAATATAGTATGTTTTAACTCTACTGGATAACTTCCTTTGCTACCTTACTAAGAATATTAGACAAAAAACCACGTTGCTATTTATTTTAAATATCAAAGTTTCTAGGAGAAAAAAATTTGTCTCCATTCTTACTGCCCTACCAAAACCCTGGAAATACTTTGTTTGTATTATTTAGATGTGGTGACTTTTGCTGACAATATTAGCATCATTTGCTTAAATCCAGGCAGGATCCATATGCACAACACCTACCACATTGCTTTGAGGTTGTAGAAGTCACAGAAATACGTTGAGTAAACTGATGAATTTAGGAATAGAGGTACATAAAGAAGTAGAACAGACTTGCTTGTGTACAAGCTTCTGTGCAGCTCCTTTTTTTCTTTCCTAGTTAACATTCAGTTTAAAAAACAGATCACTGGTAAGAGAAAGCAGCCTATTTGAGGATCGTCTCCCAGGCTCTGACCTTTAGGCTTTCCTCTTCCTTGTTCTCTGTCAGCAGGAAGTAATGACATCAGGGATAGGGAGCTTGTTTCCTTTTTGCACTATGGTTTATCTCTACATAACAGTCAATGTAACACAGACTTTGAAGCCAAATCAATTCACAGATTATCCCAAGGTTTGGTCAGATGTCTGAGCATGACAGTCAGGTACTTGAGAAATGTTGCATCGTGGTATTAGAATGTCTTACACGAGGCTGGCTGAGGAAGGGTTTGCTTTCAAGCTCATGTGATTGACAGAATTCTTGTGGGCTTTTAGAATGAGCTCTTCAGTTTCTTGCTAGCAGCCAGAAATTGCCCTTCCAGGGCTCTATCGTTAGGCAGCAGGACAGCATGGCAGCATGTCTTTTCACAGCCAGCAAGAGAGAAACTCATATTTCCTATTTTAATAGTGTGTGATGTAACTGCACGGACCCTGTCATTTCTGCATTTTTCATGGGTTATAAGAAAGTTATAGTAGGACTGGGTCATACTCCACAGGAGGGGATTTCCCAAGGTGTGGATGATAAGAGACCCAGACCAAGGGGCTGCTTAAGTCTGCCACACATAAGACTGTCCAAGACTCTAGTTTCTTTCTTTCCCCTCTGCAGTTCTACAAATTAAAAAAGAACATGGTTTTCATCACTTTGGGGTTTTCCCCCTTTTCTTCTGAGAGAGAATTCAACAACCTTGAGTGCTTTTTTTTCGCTTCTCTTTCCTGCTGTAAAGATCAATGAAAAAGTCACAGGAAACTGCCTTAGAAAGTAACTTTCATTCTGTCTGGGGCCCTCGCTTCCAGAAGGGCATTTTGAGTATGTGACATATTCTATAAGCATGTGTTTCTGAGTCGGAGTGTGGCTTACATAAAGGACCTCAGTGAGGCCTTTCCAGCTTTTGTGTCTTCTGTCACTGTGCTCCTTTCAGCAAGCCCCAAATTCCCAGACTAGTTCACTTGCACAGTGCCATCATTTTAGGACCTCCTGCTATGGACTATATGGACAGATTTTTGTTTAGAACTTTAGCCCCATTAACTGCTGTTATGTGTTATTGTCCTCTTTTCTTCTATCATCTTTGGGATTTTTTTCTTGCTTTTCTCTGGCCTACTCCCAGCCTGTGGCTTAATCCTCAGTTTCTTCTATTCATTGCTGGGGAGACATTGTAGTATACACGTTAAAAATGAGGATTTGAATTCCAGATTTTTAATTTACTGAGTAATTTTGAGCAAAATATTCAATTTTGTTTCTGTGTAGCTGGTATAAATATTTCTGAAATTTTCCCTGGCAAGCATAGATATTTAAGCTGATAGTTTTTTTGATTACTGTTAAGTGCAGTTTCACCCCAGGCTTATTTTTGGTCTCTTGATGAAACGGGCTAACACATGTTTCTGTTTATATGCATGTCTTTTTGGTGTTGTTGTTGTTGCTGACCTCACCCTGGTACTTATATTACCTCCAAAGGGTGAGGAATGTATGTTTTTTCTAACAGCACAATATTTAACAAGCACTCTTTGTCATGCACTTTATTCGACACACTTCATAGATATACTTTAACCTATATAAAAAGTCAGTTGTAGTACTAATATCACTCTCATTCTATAATGAGGAAATTAAGGCTTAGATGGATTAAACAGTTTGCTCCAGATCTTCAGTTGGGGAATCTAGTTCTGTGTGACTACAGAGTATATGCTTTTAAAGACCACAGGACAGTGCTGGGGATTTAGCTTAGCGGCACAAGCACCTGCTGGGTAAGTGTGAGGTCATGAGTTCCATCCCAGGTACAACAAAAAAACCCAAAACCCACAGGACACTTACCCAAGCCTCTGTCCACGAGTCAGCATCATTTGCAGGCTATAGAGGGAGAGAACTAGGCCCTACAAGGAGGTGATCCCCACCTGGAAACCATACCATTTTCATTGTTTTCTTGGGTTAGGTTTTATTCTCTTGTTTTGTTTATGTTAACTCTGATGGCATGAGCAGCTATTTAAAAGATAAAAAGACATATTATGGTAACCATTTTGGATTTACTATTAGCTTTTTGAAGTCCTTTATTGTATTCATTGTTTTGTTTTTGTTATTTCTACTCTGTTTTCTTCTGTTTGATTTTTACTATGTCTGAAGGCAACAAAAGGTATTATGGTAACTATTGCTGAGTTCATAATGTTTTGAAGTCCTGTATCACTTATACTAGTTATTTTGATTGGTTTTATTCTGTTTTATTTTCTTTGATTTTATCCTGTTTAAAAAAAAAAAAGACCACAGGACATTGTTTCTCATAAAGAAAGCTTAAACCTCTGTTAGTGAACTATCCCCATAGGCAAGAGAGTCAAAAAATCCAAAACAGTTTTGTCTTACAATTGAAAGAGCTTTTACTCCATGTCCGTGTACCCTTTGGCACACTATGGCCTTAGAATGCTTTATTTTGTGTGGGTGAGGATTGCTGGGGATTGAACCCAGCATTGTGCGTGCTAGGCAAGTACTACAACTTGCTAAGCTATATCTCCAGCCCTTTTTATTTTGTATTTTGAGGCAGTGTCTCATTACATTGCCCAGGCTGGCCTCAAATTTGCAATCCTCCTGCCTCAGCCTACTGAGTAGCTTGAATTACAAGTGTGGACTACCATGCCTG
Organism: Dolichotis patagonum; assembly: GCA_004027295.1. Lineage (NCBI taxonomy): Eukaryota > Metazoa > Chordata > Mammalia > Rodentia > Caviidae > Dolichotis > Dolichotis patagonum. The sequence goes on from PVJX010014282.1 coordinate 23,036, forward strand.
ATTACTTTTGGTTCTGATACCAGCCAGTCTCTTTCACCTAGGAACAGAATGCTTGATCTTGTTCAGTCTATAACATATACATTCAAAAAAGAGTGTATTTTTTCTAGGTTTCTGCTCAATTCTTGTAAAATCTTAACATTATATGTGTAGTAGCATAAATAGGAAGTATTGAACTTTTTTCTTTTCTTTATTAAATTTATAGGTTTTGTTTTTTAGTTTTTTGGGGGGTTTTTTGGTACCGGGAATCGAACTCATGACCTCACACTTGCCAGGCAGGTGCTTAGGCCACTGAGCTAAATTCCCAGCCCCTTCTTTATTAAATTTAAAAAAAATTTAATATTGTACCCAAGGCTTTTGCACTCAGGTGTATCCCTAACCCTTTAAAAATTTTTTGAAACAGGATCTCACTAAAGTGCCAAATTACTAAATTGCTAAAGGCTGGACTTGAATTTTTGATCCTCCCTTGCCCTTCTAGAGTATTGGGATTGTAGTGCACCACCTGCCCAGTGAGTGACAGATTTTCACAGTGAGGATTTATATGTCTAGATTGTCCTTTTTAAGTCATCAGATGAGTTAATTGCTTTTATTATAATGGTACTGTCATTGCTCTGCATTTTTTTATTCTTTTATCTCTGTTACCTTACAACTTCTTCCTGTTCTCAGTAGAGCATACTGTCTTCTGCTGAATAGAATTCATTAATGATGGTTATTAAAGTTGCTTATAATTATTTAGAATAATCAACCAAAGGAGTAGAAAATTGCCAAATATATTTAATGATGATTTTGATTGAGTTTATATGTTCCAATATTTTGTATAATAGCCAATAAAATGTTTTTTATTTCTAAGCATCCAGGGATAACTACACTGTAAAGAGACAGATTCTCTTGTGACCGTTGCACACTGATTCTAAAGGTTAAAAAAATGAATGTTGAACATATTTTGAGTAGTCAGCATCACTGGAGCAAGTTCTACAGAGAATGACTTGAAAAAGATGGAGGAGTGCCTTTATAGATAAAAATTTCTAACACTTCTGTTTCAAAGTGATATGGCCTCACCTGGTGAAATTGTGTTTAAAGGAAAGTGGACAGATTCATATGACATCAGTGAGGTTGTAATGTTGTCCTGAAGAAAGCCATGTTTGCTGGGCTGCTTGGCATTATCCGGATGGATTTTATCTCCCTTTCATGCCTATGAAGTGCGCAGAGTATAGCGGGATGCAAATGATTAATTCTTTGCTTTCAAGAATTTATCATTAGAAAAAAATCAAGAGGCTAGAGATGTAGGTCAGTGGTGGAGCATTTGCCTCACATGTGCAAGACGCCACCCACTGTGGTTTGGGTAACTTAAGGTTTCTGTCTTCAGATAAAAGTGGATGGAGTCATGTTCAAGTTGTTCAAATCTCTTCCTTCTAAATTAATCTTGAGGCTTCAAGTGGTAGAAATTAACTAAGATTTATGTTTTATCAGTGTTATCCACTTGGAGCCATATGATCACATAAACTGAGCAAGTGGTTACAAGTAGGGTGTTTTTATTTGAGGCATTTCAATGAAGATATGAAAGCAGAAAGTTTTAACCCCAGTTGGTTGACCCTGAAATGTTACAAAATTTAAAAAAAAAAAAAAAACCATTATTCTGAATGACTTCTACTTAGAAAAAGGGAAAGGTACTTTTCTGTTCCTGTTCTCTTACGCCGTGAATTTTATAAATCTCTCATATTAGTGAATTACGACTATGGACTGTGTGGTGGTTCTGACTATTAAGCGCTGATGGGCCTGGTGCTGCGAGAGACTACCTGTGTTGAATCAAACCATGCTTGACTCTAGCAGAGTATGTGTTTCCTCTTAATCCTGCTACCACAGGAGATAGTAGGGATTGAGTCTGGGAAGAGATGAATGGATTTTCTCAAGGTTTCCTTGCTAGTAAGTGGTAGGATTTTAGACCAAGCTTGTTCAGAAGTCTGATGTCCTTTGGCAGATGTTAGGAATTTGAATTGTTTTGATTAGTCATCTGTTCTAGCCTTACATTTTAAACAAGTTGAGAAGTAGAGCAGGGATTCAAATGAGAATCACTGTAACTAGTAGTTTAACTGCTGACAAAGCAGGACTTAGAGAACACAAAAATGTTAGCACCTCCTTCTCTAGAAACATGGCTTCCATCCTAGCAACCCAGTCCTAGTCCTCTAGTGACAGCTAGACAGAAGTCAGAGCTGGCTGCTGTTGTCCTGCTGACTGTGACAGTTGGCTGGTGTGAGGTATGAGAGAGAACAGGAGGAGGCCCTTGCCCCAGCCCAGAGCAGCGGCTGAGCCCTAGACTGTGCTCCCAGCAGCGCTCTAGGCAGTTGGTCACTCCCTTCTGGGCAGAAGTTGGGGTAGGGGGACAGAGGGAAAGAGAATGTACTGTCCTATTATTCCTTGTAGGAACTGACTACAGATGTTGTCCTGAAGGACACACTGGACGCCATCCTAAGGGTTCTCTTCCCCAACTCCAACAGTGGAAACTATACTTTTGACATATTTCTTTAACATTTTAAAAATTTTTGTTAGTACACATTTACAGAACATAGTACTTACATTCCTTGTGGGGAGCTGGTGCATGTATATCACTTCCCAATTCTTTTTCCACCCACTTATCCCTTCCCTCTTTTCCACTCCCTCCATTGTTTTAGTTTATTAGTATATGTGTATATTATGTAGTATTTACGTGTCATGTGGGGAGTTGGTACATGCACATAGTACATTTTAATTCCTTTTTTCATCTTATTTCTCTTCTCTCCCTTCCCTGTCCACGTGTCCCTTAATCCCTTTCCTTCATTGCTGTTTTTTTTTTCCTATGTATTTGCAGTACATAATGTTCACATTCTTTGTATGGAGTTTGTATCTGTATAGATATATCCCAATTCTTTTTTTTTTTTTACATCCCTTATCCCTTCGCTGCTTGCCCTCTTTTTCTGTCTTTTGACTCCTTTTCCTCTGAGAATGGTCTGTCTCCTTAATTCCTATTACCTGTCTTTTATTTTGCTCTTTTTTTTTTGCTCTGGGTTTCTCATATAGGTGAAATGATGTGATATTTAAGCTTGTATATCTGATGTAACATTATGGTGTCAAGATAAATACATTTTCCTTACAATTGACTCAAGTGTATCCCTCTTTATGGCAGAATAGTACTCCTTGGTATATTATTACTACATTTTAAAAAATCTGTTCATCTATTGAGGGACTTATGAGCAACTTCCAATATTTAGTTATTATGAACTGTGCTGCTAGAAACATGGGTATGCATGTATGTCTGTAATATGATGTCTTTAATTCTTTTGGGAAGATGCTAGAAAGAGAATAGATGGGTCAAATTGAATTTCTAGTTTTAGTGTTTTGGGGAATCACCATACTGATTTTCATAGTGGTTATAGTAGTTTGCATTCCCACCATCAGGATAGAAGGGTTCCTTCCTGGGGTAAAATGGAATCTCAGTGGTTTTAATTTACATTTCTCTGCTGACCAATAATGTTAAGCATTTCTTCATGAATTTATTGGCCATGTGTACTTCTATGAAGAGTCTATTCATTTTGGTTGCCCATTTTTTATTGTCTTTAATTTTGAAGGGTCTAGATTTTGTGTGTGTGTGTGTGTGTGTGTGTGTGTGTGTGTGTGTGTGTGTGTTACTGGGGATCAAACTGATGCCCTTGCACTTGCCAGGCAGGTGCTTACACTGCTGAACTAAATCCTCAGCAAGGGGTCTAGTTTTTTTAAGTTCTTTACATGTTCTACATATGAGTCCTTTGTCTGAGGAATTGCTGACAAAATTTTTTTCCCATTCTTTAGTTTGTCTTTTCACTCTATTCAGTTGTTTCTTCTGCTGTGCAGAAGCTTTTTAATGTCCCATCTGTTGATTCAATGAACTATTTCCTTTGCAATTGAAGTTCTGTTCAGAAAGTCCTTGCCTATGCCTGTGCCTCAGGAGTTTTACCTATCTTATCTATCAGCAGATTAAGGGTTTCTAGTTTAACATTTAGCTCTTTAATCCATTTTGATTTAGGTTTAGTACATAACAAGAGCCATAGATCTAGATTTATTCTTCATGTGGATAGTCAGTTTTCCCAAATGATTTATTAAAGAGTCTATCTTTTCTCCAGTGTATGTTTTTAGCCCATTTGTCAAAGATTAAATAATTGAATGTACTTAGAGTTGTTTGTTCATCCTCTGTTCTATTAAATTATTCCTCATGTCTCTTTTGTTTTGTTCTTGCCAGTACTATGTAATTTTTATCACAGTAGTTTTGTATTATAACATCAAATCTGGGATTGTGAAGCCTCTTTTTGTTTTGCTCTTTTTACCCAAGATTGCTTTTGCTACTCTGAGTCTCTTCTGGTTCACTATGGATTTTAATATTGGTTCACTATGGATTTTAATATTAATTTCTCTAGTTCTCTGAAGAATGATATGGAAATGTTGATTAGGATTATGTAAAATCTGTAAATTAGTTTTGGAAGTATGGCCATTTTGACTATGTTGGTTTGGCCTGTCCAAGAATAGGGATGTGTTTCCATTTCCTAATGTCCTCTTCAGTTTCCTTTTTTTCCCAAGTACTATAGTTTTCATTATAGCCTCGTTCACTCTCTTAGGTTAATTTCTTCAGTTAATTTTTCTTGGTGATATTATGAATATTTTCCTGATTTCTATTTTTCTCTGTGTTTTGGGTATAAAGAAAGAAAAGATTAGAAACAAAAACCTGTAACTAATCAGATTGTTTTCTCTTATGACAGGTGATGGGAATGTACTGGAACAATGGGAGAAGCTGGTAGCTTATAGAATGCCAAGATGACAAGAATTTTTTTACATAATCTGTAAGTAAATTTTGATAGCTTTTTGGAATTTTGTTACCTACTGGGTGGATTACCTTTAAGACACCAAAAGGACAGTATAGATAACTTAAAAGTAAAAGAGAAAGTGTTTTAAAAAGTAAATACACCAAAACTTGGGAAAATTGATGTTAACATTGGGGAAATTTTGCTTTTCCATTAATTCATTCTTGGTAGAGTGTGCCTTTTTTTTTTTTTTTTTTTTTTTTGCACCATTTGTTTGGTGCATAAATCAAAAGTCTTTGAAGAATTAAAAGATGATTCCTTGTACCAGATCCAACATTTAAATTAAACTTGTAATGTTCCATCTGAAATATAGACATTCTTGGTCCTGGTGGTTCTTTTTCTCCCATTTCTCACTCAGGTAACTTTTGTGGTGCATTTTAGAAGTAAATACAAACGATGAATATGATTAAAATTGAGTTCTTTGACTATGCCTTTTCCCCACTTCCATCAATATGTGTTAATTATATGACAGTTAACATGTGCTTGACCTTGCTTCATTATGATAATGATAATGCAAGTGCATGTGGTTATCACACTCATATGACTTCTGATACTGAAGCTAAGTGCTAGGACCATTGTAGAATTTAAATTTCTTTGGCTAAGAATGTATGTGGCATTGTTGAGTTATTGACTCTCTAACCCCCTAGAATCCTTTGCCCTTCTAACTGGTGAGGGATAATATTTGGAGATGGGTCAGACTGCTAACTACCTTTGAGCTTTCTTTCCTTCCCACCATATTCCCTCAAATCTGAATTCCTTCATGTGGTGATTTTGGAGGCTTGAGCAGCCAGGCTACTTCCTGAACAAGCTACTGCATGCTGTTTTGCTTTTGACTTAAAAAATTAAGTTTTAAGAAAAAGTGAATTGTCTCCAGAGAGAAATAAAAGAAAATCTGGGCAGTTTAAAGTTCAGTTTGGCTTGATCAAAATCTTGAAAGTAAAATGGAGAAAAGGAAAACAGAAACTGGATCAGGCATTTAGTTGTTTCTTTAAAAAGCAGTTTCTTAGCTTGGTCCCATAGTGCACAAAGACACTTGTAATGCTAGGTATTTGGAAAACTGAGGCTGGAGGACTGAAATTTAGAGGCTAATTTGGACAATTTAGCAAGATTCTGTCTCAAAAATAAAAGGAGCTGGTGATGTAGCTTAGTGGTGCTGCACATGGCTTGTTTGCCTGAGACCTGGGTTCAGTCCCCAGCACCACAAAAACTAACTATAAAAACAGAAGCAGTTTCTTTAGCCTTTCTGATTTTCCCTTTAGAAGAGAATACTGGGAGCCTAAAATTGCTAAGAAATAGCTAAGATTGTGATGGTTGTTTTTATTTTAAATATCACACAGCTACTTTTCACAACACTAGCTTTATTAAACCTTAAAAAATACTTGGAATATTTCAAAATATTCATTTGTATCTATTCCTTGAATTAGTCTTTAACATCTTAAAATTTTCACTTCCCTCTTAAAAGATATTTATAATTCTCACTGAGTCAGGCAATTGTTGGATTATTGCAAAATTAATTCTTGTACATTTCATGCAGAAGTAATTATGATTAAAATCTGAGAGGCTAGCCTGGATTGTGAAGTATTACCCTGTGACTTAGATGATTGAGGGTGCCTTTAGTAACTTTAAAAGCAAAGCAGTAATGAACAGTGGAGAAATTTTACACAGATAAAATATTCTCATTTATATATCATCTGTCTCTCCTGAATGGACTTACATTGTTTTTGAATGTCCCAGGTATAAATAAATTTCTGATTAGAGCTGCTAATTGTGTAGTCTTTCAAATGTGTGTATTTTATAGCCTTACAGTATATTGAGATTAATGATAGAGATATAGCTCAACAGTTTGATGGATACTTAGGAGTTATGGGTTTTGAGTTGGATTATAATAGAAATTAAACAGGCTGTTTCCATTTTAGGAATCAGTAATTAAGTATGAAAAAGAAAACTTAACTTCAGTCTGAATATGATAGATGTTATGAAAGATGTATGCAATGCACAGGAGAGAGCGACAGGTTACCTGGAGAGTGGCAAAAGAAGTAGGCTAAGTCAGGGAAAATTTCAGGAGCAGGGGATATTTGAATTTTGAATATCAGGTGATTAATGTCTTTTATTATAAAAGTTAACATTGATAATTGGAAACAGCTGGAAAATGTGAAAATTATAAACACACCAATATTATCATTACTGAGAGACAACCATTGACATTGTGTTTTTGTATTCTGCCATCTTCTTTCTGTGTCTAGATTAGAAACATAGTTTTTCCAACCAAGGTCAACCAAGTTTTAACTATTGTTTTGTAATCTACTTCAGTTGTCAATATATTGAAGTAATACCACATCAATAAATATACATATACCTTAACTTTATTGTTGTTGTTTAGCCTTCTGTGGAGTTGTGATTTGCAGTGTTCTCTATTACTGGGCATTTTGGTTATTTTTAGTTTTTCATTGTCCTAAAGTACACCAGGATGAATACCTTTATGCATCCTTCATGGTGCACTTATCCTTTTATCTGGGCAGGACCTTCAAAGAGAGTTAGGTCTAGAATTGTAATTTGGTACATGCAAATAAAGAAGGGAAATACTTCCATCGAGGACAGGAGATGGAGGATAAGAGGGTTCTAGATGCAGAGCCCTTTCATTTGTTCTCAACTGGGAACCATTCTGGAACCTATAATGTACTTTAAATGAATAGCTGTTAATATCTTCATTTGTTCTTGAGTTTCCTTACTTTGGGAAGAAATAAAGATAATTTGAGAAAGACGTGAATAGAGGAAAGTGTCATCATTTAATAATAGTACTTCTTTCTGTAATGTCTCAACAACCCTAGAAAGCCTGTTATGTTCATTTTTTTAGGTGAGATGGAGGCCTTGAAGATTGACTTGCCAAAGACAGTGAGAGGTAGAGCTTTGGAGGTCTAGTCCAGGGACCACGGGGTCTTGGGCAAGTCCTGGGGCTTCACTTGGATGGCTGTCAGGATTATGAGATAATATCTAAAAGATTAAGAGAACAGCATAAAGTCCCATAGAATGGAGGGACTCCTTTCAGAACAAGACACCTTATTCCTTTGTGGTAACTTATATTATTATCCAAATATGGGCTGTTCTCCTCCCACTCTGCTCAAGGCTGGTTAGCTTGGCCATAAGACTTTTTTTTGCAAGTGAAATGTAAATGATTATAGTTTGTGCCATTTCTGAACAGAATCTGGTAGGATGGCTTGGCTTTGCCTTTTGCTCCTCCTTCCTTCATCCCAGAATAAAAAAGTTATAGAGTCTGCAAGGAAGCAGACAGGAAGGAGGCAGCATACAGTAGTCCTCAGCATGTGAACATTCAAATTCTAACTTTTCACAAATAGCAACAGACCTTGTATTACAAACATTCAGAGATGCGAACAGATTATGGAAGTAGTTCACATGTTTGCAGCACATTTTCACAGTTGTGCTGCTGTGTGCTTGCTATACTTAAAAGTAAAAATAGTTTATTTACAGTATTTTTGTTGTGTGTGCGTGTTTGGTTTTTTAAATGCTTTACATTTTATAGTTGTGTTAAAGCTGTAAAAGACTGACTTTGCCAGACTTACAAATGAATCCGACTTAATGAACATTCTCTTGAAACAGAACTTGTTTGTAAATTGGGAATTTACTGCAATTTATCTTCAACTACTCAAGTACCCCTTAGGCATCATCCTATCTCTTTCAGGATACACACACATACACACACAAAATAGTAACGGTGGCTTCCTTTTTTTCTTGAGAGATAGTGTTATACTGCAGATTTTCCTGCACTAAAGATACCAGCCTTCATCAGAAGTTACTAATTCAAAAAATGAATTTAGGGTTGACCAAAATGAGCTTGCCCTTCCGTTCTTTTCTTTCTTCTGCTAGCATTTGTAAAACATATCTTGTGTCACAGTTTGGACTTCTGGAGGTTTAGAATAACCCAAGCCCTGGACTCAGCCTCCAGGAATCCCAAAGTGTGCCGCAGATGCTGTATATCCAACCAACTGGGGATCAAGGCAGGGGTGTTAGCAAGGAGAGTGCCGCTTGATAATCTGGGAGCTATGGTGATACAGCTGTACCCAATCCCACAGTTCAGTTTCTTCCAGTGTCATTGCTTTCTGTTAGTTGGCATAGCTTGTCTCCACCGCTTCCTTTGCATGTGTTCACTGTGTCATTTAATGTGTCCTACATATTAAACTTGCCTGTTCTTAATTTGTAGTTTTCAGTCAAACAGTGTGTACTGACTTGTTTGCTAGTTTATGGTCTGTCCTTTTCTTTGACATACGTAAGGCCTTCAATTTCACAGATGGCATGTTAAGTTTTGCTTCCTGACATATAAATTACTTAAGACACAGCCATAGCAAATTAAAGTCTTCATCAATTGACTGTTTACTTTGATTTATTTTCCCCCCTCAAGTTACTCTCTTTTCCAGGATGTATGAAATAAGAATTCTTTATTGTTAATTGGGATGTTCCTTTCATTTCTCTTTTTATGATGTCTACTATGTTTAAGGCTTTGCCAGAGGGACAGCCAGTTCATGTTGGCTTACTAATACCTTAATTGGGATAATTCAGAGTTGACTTCTCATAATTTTAGGTCACTTATCTAACGATCTGATGTATGTCAAGTGGATCCAACTTAATTTACTATTCTTAATGACTAGTTCTGGCTCTGAACCATGGATTAAAGCCAAGGGCTTCACAGAGGTCTGCCTGATGATCAGTTTTTGAGCGAAGACAGTGTATGATTCAGCTGTTCCCTTTCTTTAAGAATGAATTCAGCTATATCGATACTTCAGTTACTCAACTCAATTCATTCCACATTGATGTTTGAGCACTGAAAAGTTCAAGAACAGACATTTATGGTTTTGAAGCCAGCTCTCTCACTTGGCTTGGCCATTGAGCTTGGACATGTATAGGATAATTGACTTCCTGTTTCATCATGGGTTCAGTGTGGTCATTAATACTTATCTTGCAGTGCAATATGTGAATGAAGTATAAATTAATGTCTATAAAATAGAAGCTACCTTCATTACTAGGTACTCAGTAACTGAGTTAAATTGAGCCTGTTTCTCTTGTCCTTGGTAGAATTTCCAATATATTTTCCTTTAGGAACAATGTTATAAAAGGACTCTGAGCACAGTATTAGAAATACTGTATTTTAGATCCCTTGTGATTGGCCTTTAAAGACTGCAAGAGTAGACAGCCTCTACACCAGGGACATACTGTCTACAGTGAAGTGCACTCCAGGTGGCAGGCAAGAGGTCATTGACTTTAGAGCTAGAAGTGAACCTTTGGAAAGTCATTTAGTACCAGAACTGCTTGGATAATCTCTTCTGTTAGACATTAAGGTGAAATTACTTGGTAGGTGGTGATATCTTACAGATGGAAAAATGAGCCCTTCTTCCCACTTCTGGGAAGCAAACCCATATTTTGGGAGGCATTTACTACTGTTCCCACCAGTCCAACTAGGTGATCCTAGAGCAGAACAGCTGTTGCAAGTATGTGGCCCCACAATGAACTAATATGACTCTTTCTTGAGAATTAACAATATATATAAGACAATGAAAAGAAAAGTAGTTCTTAGTATCAGAGCTGGAAGTTAAATGGAAGAAGGCAGATTTCAGGAAGGGAGGACAGAGCCAGCTTATAGGAGAAAAGATGCCATCTTGTCCTGGCAGAGTTAAGTTTGAGTTGACCCTAACGCCCAGCTGTGATGGTTAAGCTGAACTTGATTGGCTTGGTAACTGCAGAGGGGATTAGTAATGCACAGCTCAGGGTGTGCCTGGGCAGGCTAAGGAGGGATGACCTTGGGGTCTATGTCCAGGTCCCTTTCTGGTTCTGTTTCCCTGCTCGGATTCCTGGCCACCATGCACTGAGCAGTTTGGGTCTGGTATGCCCTTCTGCTGTGATGTTTCTGCCTTAGCTGACCATGGACTGAAAATTGTGAGCAAAATTGAACCCCTCTTCCTCCAGATTGTGGATGTTGGGTATTGTGTCCCAGCAACAGCAGCTCAGCTCTCTGTGTGGCTTTACTGTTGCTGTTATTTTGAGTCACTATATCCCACTTTGTTTTTGTCAGTACTGTTTGTTTGTTACCTGCACGTTGAAGAATGCTTAAAAAAAGAATGCTGACTACTTCATTTGTTTGTTTATACTTGGGATATTTATTAGTCCTTTGTCATAAGCAATTATAATAAAGAATGTATTGTATAATAGGGCAGCTGATTTTTGACTGCTTTTCGAGGACAGTGGTAGTATTTATTCCTAATTGTAATAAAAGCAGAAATGTCTAATCAAACAATACCAGTGAGTGTGTGTGTGTATAGTAATGACTCTTTCTATATTAGAGCTTGCTGTAATGCTGTAATATAGAGCAGCAAGCTCTATATTAGAGCTTGCTGTAATATTACTTCTGGGGCTGGGGATTTAGCTTAGTGGCATAAGCGCCTGCCTTGCAAGCACATGGTCATGAGTTCAATATCCCCGGTACCCCTCCAAAACTATATATATATATATAACATTACTTTTGACTGGAACGCATTTAAATGAATGCATATCTCTGATGGTTCAAGTAGTTATGTTGTCTTGAACTGTCTTTTGCTACCTCTAATTTATTATTAAAACTACTTATTTGTAACAGGTAGATTTGTGGCTACTAACATGTTGGGAGAGGGGCTTGCATATTAGGAGGAATTGGTATTGTGACGAATTGTCAAATACATATTATGTATTCTTTATTTGAAAGGAACATAGCATAGAATGATTTATTGTCTCCATTCTCCTCATGCAACTGTACTTGAGGAACTGAGATTTGATGTGATATCCTTTAAACTATCCTTCCTTTTAGGAAGCATTGGATTTGGCTTCTCAATAATACTCCGTATGGTTGGAATATGTCATGCAGAGCAAAGAAATGCATCTGCTGCTTGCTTCTGCTTGCTGTCTGGTTTGAACAACTGTAATACTTGTTTATTCTTGGGTCAGGAAAGTTTTTTTTTCCTCCATATGGCTGTTACATAACTTAAACATCATTAGAGCAACAACAGTGACTATTTATTCAGACTCTGCTATGACCATTTGGATACAAGGCCTCTGAAACACACTGTGTCTCAGATGGATTCTTGTTATCTGGCGAGAGAGAGAAAGGTTGGGATCTCAGAAAGAAGGCATTGAGACTCTTTATGTTGGTTGTGAACTGGAAGTATAAAGAATAAGGTAAGTAGGCACTTGGAAGAGATGAGAGTGCCCCAGGGCTTGGGCCAGTGAGAATTTGCACAAGAAGGAGGTGTTCAAGTAGGCCAGCCAGAGTAGAATAAGTAGTAAAGACTGTGAGGTCATCATAGAGGGCATGGTGCTGGCCTGGGTGTGGAAGTAAAAATGTGCTCATGAGTAGGATAGTCGGTTCTTTGGCTGAAATTTTTAAGAGTAGTGAGATCGGATGAAAGCCAGCTTGCGAATGAGTGAACATTACAGCACTGGGCCTGTGGGCTGCTGCTCTGCCGTGTCCTACAACTTTGTATTGAGAATCCTTGTACATGTTGCATGTTAATGTTAGGCAGCATAGTCACCCTGGAAACAATTACCCCTTTTCTCTTGTGAAGATGTTTTTTTTATCACATTGGTAATGGTGTCCCTCTTGTTTCCAAAACACAAGTATTGTGGAAAACTAGGTTTTTTTGAGGTACTGGGGGATTGAACCCATGACCTTTGTACTGAGGTACATCCACAGCCCCCCCATATATATATTTTTTTGTTTGTTTGTTTGTTTGTTTTTGAGACAGGGTTTTTCTAAGTCACCAAGTTGCCCAAGTAGGGATAGAACTTGAGATCCTGCTGCTTCAGCGTCCTAGAGTGCTGGACTTGCTGGTGTAAACCACCACATCAGGCCTATTAAGTGTTTCTGAGTTCTGTTTGTACCTGATTATGTTTCTGAAGGCTTCCTTCTTCTCGGATGGAACACTTGTTCTGAATTTAAAGCTTGAAAGAGTGCCAAACAGTAGAAATAAATTACATAGATCATCTTTCTTTCCTGTACATGTTGCCTTTCCCTCTACCATATATTTTAAAGTACTGTATCTAGGTATGTCCCTCACACACACAACACAATTGCACTTTTTAGCCCAGAACTTTATGAAATCAATTGAGTTATTCACATACACATAGGTTTTATGTACTCTTCTCATATATAAGAGCTAATATTATAACAGCCACATATTAACCAGTTCACCCAGTGTACTTAATTGCAAGTTTTGTAAATAACCACCACTCTTAAAAGTATACATTAATGAACATGAATATTTGGGGAAAGTTGCTTATAAAATAAATTGTTTTCCTTTTGATCTCTACTATAAAATTACACTTGTTTAATAAAAGAGGAAAGGTTTATGACATAATGGCATGCTGAACTTTGACATTCATCATGTGATGATGATGATGCTGTCTTGGGAGACACAGAAGGAGGAGCCTGCCTTCTGGTACAGCACTTAGGAGACACTCAATCTCAGTGGCCCTGGTGGGAGGGGATCAGTGCCTGAACCAGGAATGGAAAAATGTTAAGATGTGAGTGAAGCCTTCCTATTATAGCCTCTGATAGTGAACTGTCAGGAGAGAGGGAAGGAGCTCAGATTCCAAAATTTAACTTGAAGCACGTGGGAGAATAAGATTGCCTTTAGAGTAAGTAATATGAGCGTTAAGATAAATGTATGAGTATCTTCTTGGAGGAAACAGGCTCAGCTTCCTGTGTTGGCTGTCTTGCTTTTGCCCCTTTGACCATAGTTTGGACACGCAGGTGTAAGAACTCAAGAGATCCTCAGAGAAAGATGAAGCACCTCACCTAGTCACTTACTGGCAGAAATGGGACTAGGAAGGGAGATTTTTATCCAGTGGCAGGGTTCTGTCCACTTCCTCCATCCTGTTTTGGGAATTAAAAAAAGAACAGCATTTTTGGAAAACCTCTGATCTCACTGTAGATCATATCTTTTATTTTGAAGAAATTTTACTTATGGAATGACTGACATTAAACAAATATGAGGAAGTTAAACAAGAAGTCTTCTCCAAAACCAGGAAGGTTTAATTTGTAGCTTTAAAATATGATTTGTTTCCCTCTACAAGCACTCTGTAGGCATTATATCTTAATAGGAACTCAGAAATTAGTATTTCTGTAGTCTTCTGTAACTTAATTCCCAGCTATTTAAAGTTTATGTTAAATATTTTTATTCCAAAATAATGTTTAAGACATAGTGACCTAGAAAGAGTATTTCCAAAATTACTTTTTTTTTTTTTTTGTATCAGGGATTGAACCCAGGGCCTTCACACTAAACTATGGTATATCTCCATCTCCCTTTTTAATTTTGAGACTGGGTCAATTTACTCTACCTTTTAAAAACACTTTTAATTATGGCTTAAGCCAGATGTAGTGGCACACACCTGTAATCCCAGCACTCTAGGAAGTTGAAGCAGGAGGATTGCAAATTCAAACCCAGCCTAGGCAATTTAGTAATTTAGCAAGACCCTGTCTCAAAATTTGAAAAGGAGTTGGGGGTAGAGCTTAGTGCTATGGTCCTGGGTTCAGTCCACAGTACCACAGATAAACCAAAGCAAACAAAAAACAAAATAAAAATAAAAAGTGACCAAGTGAAATCACCCCAACATAGTTTTTTCTCCTCCTCCCTTCCACCCTTCCTCCTCCTCCATCTCTTTACTAATAGTGTAATAGGAACACCAAATTGACTCCTAAATCAAAAGTTTTAAGTTTTTCACCTCTTAAACAAAGGACTCGACCAAGCAATACAAAAAGTTTTTCTAAAATTCTAAGGAATAATTTACCATTAAAAACAATTTAGACACTTATGGGACATTTTGTCTATAGTTTTGGAGTTTCTGATTCAAGACTCATAGACATAGCACTTTTTTTTTGGAATGGCTACGCTGTCAAGTACAGTTCAAAATGTTTTGCATGTACAGTATTACTACATGCAATATCTCTTGCAAACTCCGGTGGGCATGTTATCTTCCTTACTGCAGATAATTTAATTGCCCAGAGTTATCATACAATGCCAGAGGTCAGATCTGATCCTCTTTGCATTCAAAAACCCTAAATCAAAACTTAGCAGTGCAAACGCAAGGACCTATCATTAGATTAATCTTTGTTCCCTAAGATTTTTTAAGGGCAGCCTCCTGCTTTCCAGAAGTTGTGCAGAAGTTAAAAGAAGTAAAGAAAAGGCTGTGAAAGGCCTTTAGATTTGGAATAAATCAAGAAAGAACAGTTCCGCCTTTGCCAACAGTGAACTTGCTTATTGGCTGGGATGGACAGGCTGACTCATTTCTTTTTTGCCTTGGCAGAGGGCCACACCCCAGCATTCCAAAAACCCTCTGCTGTCAGCCACACCCGCCTCGATGCTGGAACCTCTGAGCTGGGGTTTGGCGTCCGGATTCGCAGCTGCCTTCCAAGAGCGGATTTGCTAGTCTGCCAGAAGCTCCCAGTCCCGCCGCGGTCCTTGCGAGGGAGCCCAGCAGGCTGGGAGAGGCACAGCGTGGACCCGCTCCCCTAACCGCGCTCTCCCGTCTGCTTGCGTTGGAGCAGGGAGCGCGCACCCCGAGCGCGCCTGAGCCGCGCGCAAACTTGGCGCTCCTGGACGTTTTCCCGGAAGCTGCCTCCAGGAGGGAAGACTGTAAGTGTTGCTCTTTCAGCGATTTTGTGGTTCCTTAGAATGCTCTCCAGGATAGGCATTGGTTAGAGCACTCGCAGATTGTGGGACCTAATTAAAGGAAGGGAAGAAACCGGCCGTTCTGGTCTTCCAGAAAACACCCAGTATGGCAATCCACGCAGCTTCCATCTATCACCGAGCAATGACAGAAACCTTAGTTTTTACTGGACCCCATTTAATGCTAATGTAGCAGTAGCGGGTTACACTTCACTACAGTTGCTAAAAGAATGGGGCGGAATATACCTTGATGAAATCAGCAAAACTTTTAAATATTGCTTGTTGCTAACTGCTGCGTTTTGATAACCAAGGATCAGGAAGGTTGGTTTCAGTTTGTGGTTCTTCAGGCTTCCCAATGAGAGAGCAGAATCATAATTACAGTTTGGTTCCTAAGCTTTGGGAAAGTACTGACTCTTTCAAACTTCAGTTCCTGTAGGAAAATGTCATTTATCTAACTCCTTTGGCTGGTTGGAAGCTGGCTGGTGGGTGAGTCCTGTACTAAGTTTCCAGAAGGAAGCACGTGCTGCCGGCGTTTTTGGAGTGAGTGGATGTGCTTACCAGGGAGCTGTGTATTTAGTGTAGTTAAGGTAATTGCTTTTGTGGAACTGGCAGAAATACTTGGAAAAGAATACAGAGTATTTGCCTTAAAAAATGCTTTCGTTGTATGTAGTTGTTACATTAGTTATTCAATGTTTTGTCTATTTGAGTTATTATTATTTTTTCTTTTTTGATGGTGGGTCTCATGTACACTCTCAGCTATATCCTACAGCACCCAGGTAGTTTATTGCTAGAGGTGGGGAAGGAAAAATAAAATCTTGTGATTACTAAGAACATACACAACAAAGACTTTGTGATGGTTACATGCTAAGAAATCATACTGAAGATGTCTCAGTGACACAGAAAATAATGGTAAAGTTTTTAAAGTGAATTATTGTTATGAATTAAGTTGTAAATCTTACCTTACACTGTGTATTTATGAAGATAAAGACTGACGCTGTCAGTGGAGAGGAGAGAGGGAAATTGAGAAAATTCTTTGTAGCTTTTTTTAGTTCTGTGAAGGAAATTTCTCTAAGAAGAAATCACTTCCAAATGGAATATTTAAAATTGTTGGAAACTTTAGTTACCTTGTGATGTTTAGAAATTCTATTTTTGGGCTCCTTGGCTAATTGTTGTCTTTTTTTTTGTATCTGCAATCAAACTCAGGACCTTGTGCTTATCAGGCAGGCTCTGTGCCACTGAGCTATATTCCTGGTCTTCGTTGGCTAATTGTTAAAACGAAGTTGCTTTATATTTAAACTGATCAAGTGTCTTGTGAAAGGTAACAATGTGGAATCCTTCTCTTTTTTCAGTACGGGAGATTGCACCTAGGACCTTCATTCTGAGCTTCATTCTTAGCCCTTTTGATTTAGAGACAGGGTCTCCCTATGCTCACCAGGCTTTGAATTTGGAATTGACTTGACTCAGTCTCCCAGAGTGGTGGGATTACAGGCATGCACTACTATGAAAAGTGACCTGTGCTGTTTGGAGAAAAAAGGTCTAGAGGCGCACAGCGCAGTTGGACAGCCTTGTCAGGTGTGAGAAGAGGGAAACATTTTATTAAGTCGCCTTTAAATCTAAAAGAATAATTAATGTTGGACTGTATTAAAATCATCTAATAATTGTAACAAAACTGAACATTTAACTTTTTTCAGGTGCTAAGATATTCTGTATTCATTACTTCATTTAATTTTCATGTTAATGCTAACAACCAGAGGTATTAATATTGAAGAAATTACCTCAGCAAGGTTACATAATACTCCATACTCCGATTTCATAGCTAGTTTATTTAGAAGTTATCATTTAAGGCTTGTTATTTTTCTTGTACAGCTCTAATTGCTCCTAAAATAGCGTTGATTTTCCATGTGAAATGATCCAAAGGAGATTCCTGGTTCAAAACTGACTTTTAAATGAATTAAAAAGTCATTATTGCCCCAGCACCAAAATATCAAAGTTCAAGAAATGTTATATTTACTCTAGCAGCTTGTGATTTGCAAATATTAACTGAGCAGACCCACCTCTTATGGCTCCTCTAGAGTTTCTGGTCTTTGTTGACTTTCCCCTACTTTTTTTTAAGCTCTTGTAGTTCTAACTGTATTCTTTCTGCTCCTCACAGAGTACAGATTAGGCTTTCTCTATATGAAACCAAGAGCTAGAGCTCTGGATTTCCAGTAATCAAATATTTTTGTGTGTGGGGGGCACACCTGCATTATTTTATATGCTAGGTGAAATTCTTTAAATTTATGTTAGCACTTAAGTTGGTGTTAAGCCTGTTTGAGAATGGTGAAATCACAAAAGACATACCAGTGAGCACTGAAAAACTGGCTTGTTTAAAGCAGGTGGAGGGAGGTAGTAGCTCTCATTAGAGGCGGCCAGTTCTGCGAATCCATTTGCTGGGGCATGTGTTACATGTCATGATATAATGGAACAGTGCCACATTCATAGACAACCATGAACAGCATTTGTTCCAGGACTGGGAATTACTCATACCCTTCCCACTTCCTTACCCTCATATCTATAATGTTTGACACGGAACACTCACTCATCTTCCGAGGCCAACTAAGGATGCCTTGGCTACCTCCTTAAATCTCTCTAAATTCTAGGGCCCTTAAGTGGTTTGAGTTCTTCAAGATATTCAGAGACCATGCCAGTGTGACATTAAAGCTACTGGGGAGCAGTTTTGTAAAAATCATGGAGAAGGAGAAGCATGCTAGCAGATTTGACTTTGAAAAACAGGGAGAGTTCAATCCTGGAAACTGTACTTTTTAGCTTGTGTTGTCTAACACAATTGTGAAATACATTTTTGAGAAGATGACTCAGGGAAAAAAAAAGGGCTGAAGATCAGTATCTTGCATATGTTTACATCAGTTAACCTCCTTTATTTCTTCATAGAGTTATTGGGCAAGGATGTCAGCATCAGCTTCACTGAGACATTTAAAAAGTGTTATGGGTGTTCTTTGACATAGAAGACATAGGTTGGACTGCACTGTCGACAAGTGTTATATGTGTTTTGTAGCTAGAGAACGCAGATCCGCAGAGTGGTATTGTTGAGCAAGGTGCCGATAATGCTCCTTGCTGAGGGCACTTAAGGCAGCTGGGAAAAAAGTTTACTTTAGTGTAGAGGTGGGGAACTTAAAACCAAGGAGGTGATATTCCCACTGTTCTCTGAAACACTAGAGGTATAGTGGTTAAGAACAGAGATTCTGGAGCCAGACCATGGGTAAGTTTTAAAGTTCTGTGTGCCTCAGTTTCTTCCTTCATAAGATACAGATAAGAATACGTATCACAGGGCTATTAAAGATATTGAAAGATTAAATTAGATAGTCCGATGAAGTATATAAGATAGAATCTAATAATAAACTGTAAATCTTAGCTGTTACTATTTTGTTAGTGCTATGACTTTTATCACTTCTAACTAGTAATACTTGAAGTAGCTCTGTGCACATTTCTGGGTCCGTGTTTAAACTCATGGTCAGAGTTGGATAATGAGATTTTGGAGATACCCTAGAAACTGAACAGTGCTTTAAAGACACTGGGCAATAAAAACTGAGACAGTGCAGCACTTGATTAGTGTTACCAATGCAGCAAAATAAAGGTGATCAGACCCGAAGTTGTGTACCTTTTATCCAATTTAGCAAGTGATTTCTCTTTGGAAATGGTATAAGAGAAGTCTCCACTGAGCCAGGGTTTATGAGAACTTGTTTCTGAAGTCAGTACAGTTTTTACTCAGGTAATCATGGACAATTAGCTTAACTCAATGGTTCTCCACAAAGTTTCATTTTACTCTCCAGGAGGACATTTGACAATATCTGGACACATTTTATTTTTCTGGTACTGAGGATTGAACCTAGAGCCTTTAGTTTTTGCTACTCCCTAGCGCTGTTTTATTTGTAGACAAAGTCTCGCTAAGTTGCCTAGGCAGGGCTTGAATTTCAGACCCTCTTGTCTTAGCCTTCCAAAGTATTAGGATTACAGATATGTGCCACCATACCTGGCTCTGGCACATTGTTGGTTATGATAATGGGATGGGGGTGTGTGGTAACTGGCAGTTAATGAGTGGACGCGAAGGATGCTGCTGCATACACACTGTAAAGCACGGGTGGCCGCCACACCAAAGAATTATCCTGTCAAAACTGTCAGTAGTGTTGAGATTGAAGAATAGTCACTTTTAATGTATGTGTGTTTATGAAATTTAAATGCTTTGCTTTTCCAATATCACCAAATAATTATGAGTATGTTTATCAAAGGGCCTTTGAGTTATAATTTATTCTAAAATCTGCAGGTGTGTGCAGTGTATACATTTTATCATAGGTAACATGGAAAAATGTCATCTGCCCTGTGTCTTGGAGGAATATGTTACAGTGGTCTTGGGAGGCAGATAAACCTGTGCTCCATTCTGGCCCTCTCAGTTTAATTTGCTGTGCAATTTGAGGCAAATTTTGTTACCTGTGAATACCAAATTTCTATTTCAAAGAGTTTAGGGGAATAAACAAAATAATGTATATGAATTATGTAACATAGCCTTTGGGCACTGCAGTGATAACTGTTGTTTTTGAGACTTAACATTTCAAGAGATAAATTAAATGGTGCTTATTATAACATAAGATTTGGAAAGAGGAAGGAAGGGTAAGGAAATCAGACTTTTAATAGTGGATATCTTCAGATCTTTCTTGTCTTCAGAAGGGAATATAATCTTAGAAAGTAAATGTCTTGGGAGATACTGCTTTGCCAGTGAGAGAAAGCGCAAGATAAACACTAAGGAAAGACGTACTTAGGAGGGATGAAACTGTGTGAAACGAGAGTCATCTATGTTATGTTAGTCTGGAATTCACTGAGAAGCTAACTTTTGTGCTTAGGAATTGCTCCACTGTAAAAACTTGTCATGTTTATCTGTAAGCAGTGTGATTTTTTTTCCCATTCTATTCTTGATGTTATGGTTTCTTGATACATTCTCAAGTGTCCATCCGGCCAGTGTATAGACAAATGTGTCAGTTTTGTCATCTCAGTGACTTCCTGTACCCTGTTAGCCTCCCCTCCCTCAAATAAAGCCAGGTTGCACACCATCATTCATCTGCTATCTCCACTTGTATGTCAGCAAAGGAAATAAGCATCTGGAGACATTCTTGACCCCTACCACCCCAGCAATGTGTAGTATCAGGTAATTTATCCACAAGAGCATTTGGTAGTGTATGTATAATTTGGTTTGGGGTTTTGTTTTATTTTTAGCTTTATTTTATTTTATTTTATTTTATTTGGTATTTTGAGACAGGGTCTCACTATGTAGTTCAGCTTGAACTCACTATGTAGTCCAGGCTGACCTTGAACTTGCAGTGATCCTCCTGCCTCAGCCTCCTGAGTGCTGGGATTACAAGCATGCACATATCACACCAGGCTCCACTGTACGTATTTGACTTACATGTGTTTTGTGTGTGTGAGATGGAGATTGAAGAAAAAATTCCATGAAAGTGTTCACAATCTACTTGTTGTCTACCTTGTAAAGGCAAATGTTTTATAGTTCCATTAACTTTCCAGGAAGATGATTGTAAGAAAGAGGCCCAGTAATGAAAAGTTATATGGTTTAGGAAAAGGGTCTATCCAGGTTGGAGAGTTAGTAATTTTTAAAAATAAGCATGCTGTTAATTTTATTTCTGAATGTCCCTACTGCATTTGTAAATAACTTATTGTAAACATGTGACTTGAAACCATAAATGGAGCAGTGTTAGCGTTCAGTCACATCTGGAAATCTGTCCTCTCAGGGTGGTGGGGTAAATTCATGGCTAGTTTCCCATCCTAGAGTGATGGTAGCTAGGGACAAGACAGTGGCCACAGCAAAAGTGGTGTGAAGAATGGGAATGACTTAGAACACACTTCATGAAATTTATAACACAGACTAAATCCTGTCATTCCATGTAGGCTTTCATTAAGTTAACCTTTGAGCCCACTTAACTCTCTGATGGTCACAAAATAGGTGGTCATATTCCACCTCTGATTACCTCAAGCTAAGCCAGAGTTGCTGGGTAAGCATTATTCACAAAGCACTTAGTGATGCTAACAGAGGATCCTGAACTGGTCACACAATATTGCATACCTCTGTGGGATCAGAAGCCAAGTGTTTGATATTCAAGCCAAGTTGAAAGTCAGGTTAATATTAAACTAAAAGAAATAGTAGCCAAATTATAGTTTGAGATGCTGCCTGTGAACACAAGTCTTGAGACCTGTTAGATAGTTTCTTCACTTTGGCAGCATTCCATCACTTCAGTTTCTCAAATGTAGATGTGCCTAGATATTACCACGCTCTGCTGAAAGTGTTTGAAGGCTGCTTATGAATTTTCAGGGCTCTTGTACCTCAATTTCTGGAGTATTTGGTACCAAAATGTCAACTTCTAGACTGCTGACTCAACAGATTTAAACAGGTTTCTTTGTATTTGGAAGTCAAGGTCTCACCAAAAGGCCTAACACATTGTAGAAATAAAAGCAACACAGACATTTAAGTGATGTGGAATAATGTATCGCATTACTCATGTCAGAGTTCTGTTTGCAGTTTTTGAAGTTGAAGCTTAGAATTTTATGAATTCTTTAAGAATGGGGAGTGAATTTCTCTCTCTCTCTCTCTCTCTCTCTCTCTCTCTCTCTCTCTCTCTCTCTCTCTCTCTCCC